>BLSH010084869.1:432806-443889 GCA_018402905.1 Glandirana rugosa | reverse complement strand
GGGGGTGTCTTGGCCATAGAAGGACAGGCAAACTGTTTCCCAGCACAGCCAAAAAACTGACCGAGCTGGGATGGATGTGCTCTCACCTAGCATGGGCAGGTTGGAATGGGAAAACAGGGGGATCATCAAGTACAGTGCCTTGAAAAAGTATTCATACCCCTTAACATTTAATAAATAAATGTATTTTATTGGGATTTTATGCGATAGACCAACACAAAGTGGCACATAATTGTGAAATGGGAGGAAAAGGATAAATGGTTTTCAAATTTTTTTTATAAATAAATATCTGAAAACTGTTGCGTGGATTTGTATTCAGCCCCCCTGGGGGTCAATACTTTGTAGAACCGCCTTTCGCTGCAATTACAGCTGCAATTCTTTTTGGGTATTTCTCTTCCAGCTTTGCACATCTAGAGAGTGACATTTTTGCCCATTCTTTGCAAAATAGCTCAAGCTCTGTCAGATTGGATGGAGAGCATCTGTGACCAGCAATTTTCAAGTCTTGCCACGGATTCTCAATCTGCCTCGGATTTAGCTCTGGACTTTGATTGGGCCTTTTTTAACACATGAATATGCTTTGATCCAAGTCATTCCATTGTAACTCTGGCTGTATGTTTGGGGTCATTGTCCTGCTGCAAGGCGAACCTCTGGACCATTTTCAAGTCTTTTGCAGACTCTAACAGGTTTTCTTCTAAGATTGCCCTGTATTTGGCTCCAACCATCTTCCCATCAACTCTGAGCAGCTTCCCTGTCCCTACTGAAGAAAATCATCCCCACCACATGATGCTGCCACCACCATGCTTCACTGTGGGGATTTGTGTGCTCAGGGTGATGTGCAGTGTTAGCTTTCTGCCACACATAATAGCGTATTGCTTTTAGGCCAAAACGTTAAATTTTGGTCTCATCTGACCAGAGCACCTTCTTCCACATGTTTGCTGTGTCCCCCACAGGGCTTCTTGCAGACGGGACTTCTTATGCCTTTCTTTCAACAATGGCTTTCTTCTTGCCACTCTACCATAAATGCCAGATTTGTGGAGTACGTAACTAATAGTTGTCCTGTGGACAGATTTTCCCATGTGAGCTGTGGATCTCTGTAGCTCCTTCAGTGTTACCTTGGCTCTCTTGGCTGCTTCTCTGATCAGCTTAGGTGGACGGCCATGTCTTGGTAGGTTGTGCCATACTCTTTCCATTTTCAGATGACCAGTGCTCCGTGAGATGTTTAAAGCTTAGGATATTTTATTATAACCTGACCCCTGACCTGTCTGGTGTGTTCCTAGTCCTTCATGATGCTGAGGTTTTTCCACTATGGTTCTTTAACAAACCTCTGAGGGCTTCACAGGACAGCTGTATTTATACTGAGAATAAATTACACACAAGTTTACTCTATCTACTAATTAGGTGACTTCTAAAGGCAATTGGTTCAAATAGATTTTAGTTAGGAGTATCAGAGTAAAGGGGGCTGAATACAAATGCACGCCACACTTTTCACATATTTATTTGTAAAAAGTTTTAAAAACCATTTATCATGTTCCTTCCACTTCACAATTATGTGCCACTTTGTGTTGGTCTACTACATAAAATCCCAATAAAATACATTTATGTTTTTGTAAGTAACATAACAAAATGGGGAAAATGTCAAGGGGTATGAATACTTTTACAAGGCACTGTATTTCACACAAAGGAAGCAATACAAAGACATTGGGATACTTTTTACACAAGTAAATATTACAACAGGCACATCAGAAAAATGAAATGTTGGGGTAACATGCTATTTAAGAGTTTTCACAAATATGTTGTTATCCCTTACAGAGGATGAATCAATCACTATCCTATTCAGAGGTAACCTTTTGAAGCTCAGAAATGCCTAATGCTGCTAAGCATGGGAGGACTTGTGGGGTAGAGTTGGCCAGATTGATTTCTAACTTGCAGATAACAGTAATGGGTCTCGGATGCGCAATTTATTGTTTATCTTATAACTTTTTAGCAAGTGAGGTTGATAATACAATGGGGGAGATTTACTAAAGCCTGGTACACACAGTTTTGGGTTGCACAAAAAAAAAACTGACTACGGGCTAAAATGCTGTACTAAGCACCTCCGGTGAGAGAGGGTAAGGTAATGCTCTTACCAGATTGAATGACCCACTATCTCTAGTAAGGTCAGAGAAGCCAGCAGATATAACCCTCTGCGGGGTATGGGATAACAGCAGCCTCTTCTCAGGTCACCGGAGCACCGTCTGGCACCAAAACTCAGCCTCTTATTCTCTCAATTCCCAACCAGGTAGTATATGGAAGTGATAGAAATCCACATAGTGTAATAACGTACAACCAGAATTTTATTTAAAAGTAGAAATCAGGGTATCCACTAATGCCGCTACAGGGGCACTAAAATACAGGAGGTGTGTTACTGGCCAGATCACCAGGTGAAAACAGAGGGGTAAAGCCTAAAAAAAGAAAATGTATGCAACCACCACATCTAATGATTGGTAAGCTGATATACACTATATTACCAAAAGCATTGGGTCACCTGCCTTTACATGCACATGAACTTTAATGGCATCCCAGTCTTAGTCCGTAGGGATCAATATTAAGTTGGCCCACCCTTTGCAGCTATAACAGCTTCAACTCTAGTAGGAAGGCTGTCCACAAGGTTTAGGAGTGTGTCTATGGGGATGTTTGACCATTCTTCCAGAAGGGTCAGGCACTGATGTTGGACGAGAAGTCCTGGCTCGCAGTCTCTCCTCTAAGGCCTTATGCACACAGCACGTTTTTGGACGTTTTTACAGCTGCTGTTTTTGGCTTCAAACGTTTTATCCTACAGTCAATAAACTCTCCAGCATGTTATCCTATGTTTCCATGCACACATAGGCTGTTATCTGTTTTGGGCTGGGGCGTTTTTTTGGCTGTAAAAAAAAACCCCAAGACTAGTGGGTTCTGAGATGAGTTTTTCTGCTGTAAAAACGCTCTAACATCAAGAAAACGCCCAAAAATGCCCGGAAGCACTGCTCAACAGCATTTTTGGATGTTATTAATCCCATTGGAAAAAAAAAATGCTAAAAAATGTTATTGTAAAAACGTTGAAAAACTCCCCACAAAGCTACTGACGTTTTATAACTTTAAAACGTCCTGTGTGCATGAAGCCTGATTCATCCCAAAGGTGTTCTATCAAGTTGAGGTCAGGACTGTAAATTTCCTCCACCCCAAACTCGCTCATCCATGTCTTTATGGACCTTGCTTTGTGCACTGGTCCAAATCATTTGCTGGAGGGAGATTATGGTAAGGGGTTGTTTTTCAGGGGTTGGGCTTGGCCCCTTAGTTCTAGTGAAGGGAACTCTTAAGGCGTCAGCATACCAAAACATTTTGGACAATTTCATGCTCCCAACTTTGTAGGAACAGTTTGGGGATGACCCCTTTCTGTTACTTAATGACTGCACACCAGTGCACAAAGCAAGGTCCATAAAGACACGGATGAGCGACTTTGGGGTGGAGGAACTTGACTGGTCTGCACAGAGTCCTGACCTCAACCCGATAGAACACCTTTGGGATGAATTAGAGCGGAGACTGCGAGCCAGTTCTTCTTGTCCAACATCCGTGCCTTGGCTCACAAATGTGCTTCTGGAAGAATGGTCAAACATTCCCATAGACACACTCCTAAACCTTGTGGACAGCCTTCTCAGAAGCATTGAAGCTGTTATAGCTGCAAAGGGTGGGCCAACTCAATATTGAGCCCTACGGACTAAGACTGGGATGCCATTAAAATTAATGTGCGTGTAAAGGCAGGTGTCCCAATACTTTTAGTAATATAATGTATATTACATTTTTTGCCTTTATCTTTAATACTGCTTTAAGCAGTAAGCTAGTATCGGCATCAGTGATTTTGATCCAGATAAGGCAGACATTCTCTTCAAATGAATGACTTTGAAGACCTTGTAGTCACATCATTGAAAGTGTTCTCTGGACATTATTCCTGTACAAATCTGAAGGCAGAAGATAAAGTGTTCAAGCGCTCTCTTTATGTACAAAAGGAAACTATGTGAAATATAAAGTTACCCAATACCTTTCCGGAAATTAGTACAAATTCTTCTGAAATGTAATTATCTTTTTATATATATAAAGCTGTCAAGGCGAGTTATAGTATGGTGATGGCTTCTCTTTAGTGCCTTGTCTGCAATGTTTTACGTACCCACTATTAAACTGGCACTCAGTGCTACGGATACATCTCTGCAGCTAAAACATATGACAACGGCACAGTCCCAGTGCACATCCATATTGCAACAGGATATGGCAGGTTTGTTGGGAAGAAGGCAGCAGTCTGAATAATGTCAGCCCTTGACTGCAAGGATAATAGGACAGTAAGATGTTATAAAATGCAGTATTTTACCAAACCATATAAATGTAAGGTTACAAGGCTGGTGCTACCAATTGCTTTTTAATTACATTTGGATTTTTCATAATAGGCAATGGAAAAAGCAGTAGCCATGTACTGTACATGTTAGTGATACCCATACCAATACAATAGGTTAATAGGTATAATAATAAAACTATTTTATATAGCGCCTTTAAAGGGGGCTTCTCAAAGTGCTTAACAAGGAAAACACAGGATAACATAAAGTACTGAAGACCACAAAGTGGGTTATGATTGTGGTCAACGTTACTGCTCCTATGTTTTTCCCCATTGCCATCACAAATTACACCACATCCTCTGGGCCAGTCAGCAGTCGCTGGCTCCTAAGTAGAGAATCTAGACTTCTCCATTGACCCTAGAGGAGGTGAGGTTGTTGGCTAAGAGCTCTTTAATTGTAGTTAGAATTTTAAAGTAATCATTTACTGAAAGCAACACAGAGGCTGCCAATGCTGGCTTCTCATTCTACAAGTGCTAGTTGCCTGGTTGTATGCAGATCCCCATTATTCTACCATGAAAGATGTGTTTCACCTTGAACAACACTCAAGGCTCAGGGGTATTTAGGCAAAGATACTGTTCCCTGATCTGATTACAGTAAAATTGAATGTGTCTGCAATAGGTTATGTAACTTTTTCACACCATTGTTGCTCTTAGTGTAGATGTCATCCTGGGCATATTATGTTATTTATTAACAATTCACCATGGTAGGCTGCCATTAACCAGTGTATTGATATCACACCTATAATTTCCACGTTGATACTTCAATGATAAATTCCTCTTGGGACACAAAACTGGGAGAAAAAATAATTTACTTGGAAGCAGACTGTTATTTTAGCACCTCATTGAAACAAAACAGATGGAACAATTCATGAAGGTGCTAATGAGGACAGTGAACTTGCCGTCAATCAAGCAATTAGCACTGTACACTTCCTCAGACATTTAGTGAAGAGGTAATTAAAAGCTTCACAGATCATTTTTATGAGGAACAAATGATGCATCTCTAGACTTAGCACTCAGGATAATTGGTATAGGGGCAGAAAGCTGTACTAAGCAATGCGCGTAAGGATGCCCACAATTGTCAGGATACCAAACCCAGTTACTGGTGGTCTACAGTCTGGGTGCAGGTGGAACCACTACACTACATTGTCTGGCACCCAAAAGCTGCATGGTCTGGCTGAAAGCTCTTCAACACCCCCGACACTACTCTATTGTTGTTGCCCTGGTCCTACCCAGTTTAGGACCTCTAGCTCCCTAGGGCATCATATTCAGGCATGTGTGACAGAATGCCATTGTGTGGTCTGTGGCAGTGCAGTTTGCTTCCCATTTGAAGTGTGATTTACAGCCTTAACCAGGAACTAAATATAACCAAGGCAAATACTTGGCTGTATCAGAAAATGATTGTTCAAGGAGGAAAACCGCCAGGGGCATCTCTGAGAAATATTAGCTGTGTGCTTGCAGGAGAGTGAAAGGGGTCATATTCATAGTTTTTCTGTTCAGTGTTGAGTAATTGCTTTATGAAGGCATTTTTCTGCTGCAGAATATAATGGGAGAAGGGAAGGTGTTAACATTATGGCAGTGAATTATCGTTAGGTTTTCCTATTATATCATTAAACTGTGATTATATATAGCTTTATGATTTGGTCCTGTGCAAAAGAATCTAGGCTCTGTCATTTTTCAGACCTTGCACGGGGAAAAAGCATTTAAAGGAGAAGGTTGAATTCTAAAAAATGTTGACCTTTCTTGATTTAAGATGGTGTAGGGCATGGGTGCTCAACCTGTGGCCGTCCAGCTGTTGCAGAACTGCAAGTCCTATCATGCCTCTGCCTTTGGGAGTCATGCTTGTAACAGTCAGCCTTGCAATGCTTCATGGGACTTGTAGTTTTGCAACAGCTGGAGGGCCACAGGTTGAGCACCCATGGTGTAGGGGGTGGGGTTCGTGTGTTAGGAGGTATGGCTTTGCAGACGGAAAACGAAAATATGAATGGTCTTCTGATTGATGGTATTTGGTATTAAGGGAAGCCTGCCTGTTGCTTCTAGCAGCCAGCCTGTTTCTGTCCTGCAGGCAAGTTACCCTTGTGATGGTGGCAGTAGATCAATGGTTCACATCTCAAGTCTACGGAAATTGGCCATGACGTAAAGCTGTACCCTGCTGAGTTTTATCGGAGAAGGTAGCTTAGGTATCTGCAAACTGCACATTCCGTGAGATATTGTAATCATTAATTTTGTACCTAGCCATTATTTATACATACTTTATAACTTTGCAGTTCTTCTGTTCTCTCATTTGTATTAAATGCATTCGTTTTTAGCCTGCATTCACACCTGAGCATAGTGCAGAGCCTATTCCTGGTGATTTTGAAGTGTTTTATCAGGCATATTATAGACATTGTAAAGCATTTTTGCACGTGGATCAAGTTTCAGGAGACGTTTCCCAGGTTAAATCGGTTGTAAAGCCCGCTTTGTTGTTTTTACCTACAGGTAATCCTATAATAAGGCTTACCTGTAGGTAAATGACTCTCTCCTAAACCTGCACCATTTAGGAGATATTCACCCTGCATTCAGCCACTGACGTTAGCGGCGCATGCGCTCTGAAGGTCCAGCATACCATGCTGGAACTTCAGAGCTTCTTGCCGAAACCAAGGGCTCTCGCACACATGAGTGGGAGTGACGTCATCACAGCTTCGGCCACTCACAGCGCTGGAACTCGCAATCCCAGAAAAAAGGACGGGAGAAGGTGTCAGCCCTCTCAGTGGTGACCCGGTGCCACTGAGAGGGCTTCGTTCTAAGGTGAGTATTTCATAATGTGCTAATATGCAATGCATACTAGCACATTATACCTTTATCTTGCAGGGGTTTTTTTTCTCCTTCAGCGGTTTACAACTGCTTTAAGCTGAGCAAGGGAAAGCAAAAAGTTTTATAGTAGTGGAGCAGTACTCCCGGCATAAAAACGCATACGAAAATGCATTAATCATGCATTTTTAGGCACTTCTGTTGAAATCTATGGGACGAAAAATACAGGAATACACTTAAAAAGAAAAAAACACACGCACGCTCAGTCGCCCTATGCTCTACACTCAAAAAATAAATAAAATAAAGTACAAGTGTGAACAGGGATAATTGTAAGGAATGAGTTTCCGAATAGTCAGGTGTTGGTACAGTAAATGAGCAAAGAAAACCCCTCCAGTGTGAATGAGGGTGTCATAAATTAGCCTGCAGTTTCCTGTTTGTGTATTCTTACTTCCTTGCTACAGTGCTTTTTCTTCCCCAATTCCTTTCACATGTGTGGCTTGGCTGTGCTCACCTGTGGGCATCACCTGCTATTCTGTGTGTTTTTATTGCCTTCCCTTCCATGACATCCTGGCCCACCTCTTAATCTGCTTGCCTATTTAAGACATGCTTAGTGTAGCCCACATTGCCTGAGTAGC
Source organism: Glandirana rugosa (assembly GCA_018402905.1). Lineage (NCBI taxonomy): Eukaryota > Metazoa > Chordata > Amphibia > Anura > Ranidae > Glandirana > Glandirana rugosa. The sequence continues at coordinate 436,071 of BLSH010084869.1, read as the reverse complement.
TTCACAGTTCTCTGAGCGCCCGGTTGCTTGTTACTTGTGTATCCTGTGTACTAACCTTGGCTTCCTTCGCCATCTGTGCACGTTTGCTGCCAGTCCTGACCTCAGCTTGTTTCCTGTTTGTACTCTGCAAATGCGAGTGGTCTCTGCATCCTCAGTTGTGTGTACCGGGGGGGCCACGACCCAGTTCCAGCTTGCTGTAAATCCATCCCCACCATCAGGGGCTCTTAAGAAGAAGCAGGCTGGTGCTTAGACTCCATGCCCTGGGGAACCCCGAGTTGGTGATCTAGAAGGGCTCACTACCACAACCGAAGGGCTTACTTGTGGATTTGAACATTTTTGAATACTGTCTTATTTTGAACAGTTGCTTAGTTCAGTGTTTTTCAACTCCAGTCCTCAAGGCACACCAACAGGTCATGTTTTCAGGATTTCCATGAGTTTGCACAGGTGATTTGATCAGTTTCACTGCCTTAGTAATTACCACAGCTCTTTCATCTGAGGGAAATCCTGAAAACATGACCTGTTGGTGTGCCTTGAGGACTGGAGTTGAAAAACACTGGCTTAGTTTATAAATGCGAGTCAAAATTTGATTGTAATCCAGCTACCGGTAATTCAAATGTTGTGCATTTGCATATGGCGAAAAGACACTGTGAAGTGGATAGTAGAATGTTTCCATCAAAAATGTTTTAAGCATATCTTTGGCAAATTTTTTTTTCCTGGATTGTTCTGGATAAAGGGTGGAAGAATTGCTATCTGTGTCCCCATTGGGGGTGATTCAACCCTCTTATTGGTACTGGTGACTTGTCCCCAAGAAAAAAAGTGGGAGGAAAGCCAAAGTTTAAGTTGGGACAGAAAAACTGAAGATTGAAGATCTTCCAACTGGGGCATTTTCATGGGATAACTGTCTAGGGGTGCAAATTCCCTATACTGCAGGAAATGTTTTATCCCCAATGGTAGAGCGAAAGAAATGCCTAATGGGGGTTTATTCTTCTTCCCAAATCAATCCAAATAAAAAAAAAAAAGGTTTTGGCTATACCTACACTATTATTTAGAAAGGAGAACCTCCTCTTTGGGAAAATAAACTTATTGCCTATACCATTGAATCTGGTTCTTTGTATAAGCTGAACTCAAGTCAAATGGCAAAATCAGCAGATGAGATACACAAAAGGATCTGTTTTATCTGCCAACGGATGTGTAATTCTATTTGTTCAGTGGCACAGCTCTGCTACACAACCGCAGCCCTGTCTGTGAGGGTAGGAGACCAGCTGAGTTATGTAACACAGGTTGTGTCCCTCGCCCAGCCTTGGCAGTGAAAGTGGAAGCAACAGACTGAACTTATCATGGTCAGCATGCCCCTTGTTAGGACATGAGCCCTGCACCACAACCGATTGGCTCCTTGTGCTGCTTCCCCCTAACCCAGTCTTAATGCTGCTGTACAGAGACATCAAGAGGCGGATATAAAGTCAAATTTAGGTACATACTCTGCTTACAATAAAATAAATATTGCATTCAGTGACAGGGTGGATTTGACTTAAATCCCTAGCAAAAGTCTTGATTTAAATCATCATTTTGAAAGAGCAACTGTCATCTGTGTCCCGCAGCAGCTCCTCCTCTGACCCGCTGTTGACTCACCGACAGTCCCATTCACTTTAATGGGACGGCTGGTGATGTGGCAGTGACACAACAAGGTGAGGGACATGGTGGCAGCAGGTGAGTGGATGCCCGCTAACAGGCACTGCCATGATGGATCTGAAATGACAGGTGCTCTTTAAATGTAAGGATTTATTCTTGCTGGAAGTTAGAATCTTTAATATTTGCAAACAAAATGAAGGTTTCCTATTTAGAATAATAATCTGTCAGGTTATTAAAACAGCGATATCAGAGCCAATTCAATCATACAGTTTGTATTGTACATAGATTTGCAAAACAATGGGATAAAAGAATATTCCTGAACTTTGTTTTATCTCATGGTTACAGTGAAATTGTGTGAATGCATCATTGCAGTGCTTGTTATCTTAGCTTGCCGAGCTTGGATTCATTGAATAAGTTTACCAACAATGTAAATATTGCAGAATATACAGCCTCATGCCACATAACTAAGCTCCATTTCATGCTGAATAAACTAAATTATTAAAGTATCTTAAATAGAAAACTATCTTTAGATAGATTTTTACTCCAAAAGCATTTTATTAAAATAAATTTGATAAAAATCAAAAAAACTATTTTAAATAAAAAAAATCAGATTTAAATAAAAAAATAAAAAAAATCAGATTTTGTTTTTTAATTTGTTTTTAAAATCATTGATTTTTATCCACCCTGTTCAGTGATGTACTTATGAAGACAGATTTGTGTTTATATACAGTGCCTTGCGAAAGTATTCGGCCCCCTTTGAACTTTGCGACCTTTTGCCACATTTCAGGCTTCAAACATAAAGATATAAAACTGTAATTTGTTGTGAAGAATCAACAACAAGTGGGACACAATCATGAAGTGGAAAGAAATTTATTGGATATTTCAAACTTTTTTAACAAATAAAAAACTGAAAAATTTGGCGTGAAAAATTATTCAGCCCCCTTAAGTTAATACTTTGTAGCGCCACCTTTTGCTGCGATTACAGCTGTAAGTCGCTTGGGGAAGTCTCTATCAGTTTTGCACATCGAGTAGATGTTACCTTACCAAGTGTTTATTTGTATAGGTCCATAATCTTACCGGTTCAGTTTCAGGTCTGGACTTAGGTTAGCTCTTAGACACCTTTCTTGACTTTTGACGACAAGTGTTTGCGAGAGGTAGGTTGGAGTGACTCGAGCTCGACAAAACGTTCCTCTTTACCCGTTTTTAAAGTCAGAGAGCTACACGTTTTGACTATCTCTGAAGGGGTTCGCTGAATGTCGACATTAGCGTCGTTTTCCACCGCGATGTTTCATAATTGAATTCCCCCGACTTATTAAAAAGTGCGGTTTAAAAAGTCAAAAAATAAACAATTTTTTCAAACTTTATAGGTTATTTAAAGAAAGGTGAAGTACTAACACAGGGTGAACAACAACTAAGAAGTGTTGTTTAATGTCAAAATATAGAAATACAAACTTCGGACTTTACACCGTTTTCCAGCGTTTCAAGTTTCCCCCGGCTTATGAAAGCGTTCCGTGACATATATTTGTGTTTAGACAGAAGTATTCATGTAGTGACTTGTCCCACCTATTTTTAGTTACTAAAATTTTTGTTTAATTTTTTGTTTTAGACTAAAAAAAATAAAAAAATAAATTTAGAC
>BLSH010084869.1:410730-426228 GCA_018402905.1 Glandirana rugosa | reverse complement strand
CTCTTTATTGGAGGGGGGGGCAATCAGTGTGCTTGGTGCTGACAGTAAGCGGTAACGAGCTGTTACCGCTATCTCCTCCTCACACACGATCGGTGTGTGAAGGGGAGAACCCGGTAACAACTCGTTACCGCGGATTCCCGTCATTTTGTGACCGGCTGTGATTGGACACAGCCGGTCACGTGGTAAAGAGCCAATACTATTGGCTCTTTACCGTGATCGGGGTCGGGCATTGTCCGAGGGACAAGCCCGCCCCCCGATCGCCGCGCTGCGCGCCCCCTGGGGCGCGCGCGAGCGGCGTGCACGCCGCTCAGTCGCCATTGATGTCAGTGACCGGCTGTGATAGGACACAGCCGGTCACGTGGTAAAGAGCCAATTTTATTGGCTCTTTACCCCGATCACGGAAGGCCGGGGTCCCGAGGGACACGGCCGGTCCCCGATCGCCGCGATGCGGGCCCCTGAGCGAAAACAAGAGGACGTCATATGACGTCCACTTAGGATGGGGAGTCCACCTTGCCGGCGTATTTTTACAATACGCCGGTAAGGAAGTGGTTAAGAAATGGCTTTCTTCTTGCCACTCTTCCATAAAGGCCAGATTTGTGCAGTATACGACTGATTGTTGTCCCATGGACAGAGTCTTTCACCTCAGCTGTAGATCTCTGCAGTTCATCCAGAGTGATCATGGGCCTCTTGGCTGCATCTCTGATCAGTCTTCTCCTTGTATGAGCTGAAAGTTTAGAGGGACGGCCAGGTCTTGGTAGATTTGCAGTGGTCTGATACTCCTTCCATTTCAATGTTATCGCTTGCACAGTGCTCCTTGGGATGATTAAAGCTTGGGAAAGCTTTTTGTATCCAAATCAGGCTTTAAACTTCTCCACAACAGTATCTCGGACCTGCCTGGTGTGTTCCTTGTTCTTCATGATGCTCTCTGCGCTTTAAACGGACCTCTGAGACTATCACAGTGCAGGTGCATTCATACGGAGACTTGATTACACACAGGTGGATTCTATTTATCATCATTAGTCATTGAGGTCAACATTGGATCATTCAGAGATCCTCACTGAACTTCTGGAGAGAGTTTGCTGCACTGAAAGTAAAGGGGCTGAATAATTTTGCACGCCCAATTTTTCAGTTTTTTATTTGTTAAAAAAGTTTGAAATATCCAATAAATTTCGTTCCACTTCATGATTGTGTCACACTTGTTGATTCTTCACAAAAAATTGCAGTTTTATATCTTTATGTTTGAAGCCTGAAATGTGGCAAAAGGTTGCAAAGTTCAAAGGGGGCCGAATACTTTCGCAACGCACTGTATGTTATTTATAGCTACCTTACAGTGATTGCAAACAATCACCTAGTAAAACAACCTATTCAGTTTAAAGTAGAAATTAAAGGCAAAACATTATTGTAAAACACAATTATAAATACCCATTCCCCCCTTTTTTTTTTTTTTATAAGTGATCGAATTCCCTTTGTTCTCAGCTGCATAAGAGCTAGGGGAGGAGAAGCAGCAGCACACTGAGCTTCCCAGTGAATGGCTGTACAGGAGAGGCATGTCAGGACAAGTCTGACCATTGGAGGAAAGCACATTGAGTTCCCAGCATAGCTAGAGAACTGACCACAGCGTGCTCTCCTACTTAGTGTGGTCAGTTTTTAATAGGAAAGCAAGAGGGCTAGCAGGAACACCAGGGATTTCACACAAAGGAAGCAATGCAAAGAGAACAGGATGCTTTTTCATACAAGTACACAGTACAGCAGGCACATATCAGGAATATGAAGTGTTGGGGGTAACAAATGCTTCAAGTTTTTAGCTTTTTTGTTTCCAGTGTTTGTTAAAAAAAAAAATTAAAAATGGAAACCTCATTTGCTGCTATATGTGAGGTCTGTGTTCTGATTAGATGTTTTAAATCAGTCCTGATTTTAGCTCCTTGCATTGTTTGTCAGTACCTTCTGAAGTATATTTTACATGTATTGTAGTTTTGTATACATTTATATTTACAGTAACCAAGGACCAATGTTAAAAAAATTGTAAGGCAGTTATGAAGTATTGCATATTAATATTTTAAGTCCACTTTGGGGCAGAAGGTGGAGCTTTAAGCTCCTTTTTATGTTTGTAGGCTCCTCTGTCTTCTTCTTTGCAGAAAAAACCTTTTGCTTAGAGCTCAGTTTCTCAATGTGAAATGTATACACGCAACTGGAAAAAAAAAAAAGACTCCTCCCCTTCCTCTCTACTTTTTTAGGCACCTCCTGCAGAAGTTTTAAGCCTCATATGCACTACTAGTTTTTTTCGTTTAACCCAGCAGGTTGAATGAAAAAAGACGACTGCTCAGGTCAGAACTGCTGTAATAACAATCCAATGTTAGTACAGCGATCTCCCCTGTTGTGCTATTGTGTTCTGACATGGAGATGGCCCCCCCCCCCCCCCGCCATTATACTCCTGTCTGCACTCTCACCCATTGGCTGAGAGCGCTGATCAGGAGTCGGTCGGCGGAACTTTTTCGGTCTTGTCCCTTTGACAGAACAGCCGGCTTCTGTCAGACCAGCTGCCATACACAGGGGCTGAATGTCGCCCCACATTCGACCCGTGTGTTCTAGGCTTTATTCAGACAGGGCTTAAAATTAAATGTGCTTTCCTTTAACCATTTCAGCCCCGGAAGGATTTCCCCCTTTAGGATCACTTTTTGTGATTCGGCACTGCGCCGTTTTAACTGACAATTGCGCATTCGTGCGATGCTGTACCCAAAAAAAATTGATGTCCTTTTTTCCCCACAAATAGAGCTTTCTTTTGGTGGTATTTGATCACGTCTGCACTATAAACAAAAAAAGAGCGACAAATTTGCAAAAAAAAAAACAAAACAATATTTCTTACTTTTTGCTAAAATACAAATCCAAAAAAATATATAAAAAATTATTTATTCATCAGTTTTGGCCGATATATATTCTACCTCATATTTTTGGTTAAAAAAAATTGCAATCAGAGTATATTGATTGGTTTGCACAAAAGTTGCTGCATTTGCGAATAATGAGAATTAATTTATGTTTTTTATTCTAGTAATGGCAGAGATCCCTGATTTTTAGTGGGACTGCAACATTGTGGCGGACATGTTGGACAATTTTGACACTTTTTTGGGACCGTGGCATTTATACAGCGATCAGTGCTATGAAAATGCACTAATTACTGTGCAAATGTCACTGTCAGGGAAGGTGCTAACAGTAGGGGGCGCTCTAGGGGTTAACTGTGTTCCCTGGGATGTGCTACTAATGGTTTGGGGGCTGGGCTGAGTGGGGGAGGAGAGTGATCATGGCTCCCATACACAGGGAGCCTACAATCACACTCCTTCTCCCCCATCAGAACGGAGATCCGTTGTTTACATACACGGACCTCTGTTCTGTCACTGCGGGGGAGCGATCGTGGGTATCCGGCTGACATCGAGTCCACCCTACCCACTTCCTGGCACCCCCTTAACACAGTGAGTGCGCGAGTGCGCCTCCGGCGGCGCGTTCACGATCCGCGATCTCGTAGCTGCCGTCAGGTGACTCCGGTTTGCGATATCAAGCCAAGTTGCCGCCGTTAAGTCACAGCGGGTGGTCAGAAACTAGTTAAAGGGGTTGTAAAGTCTCAAGGCTTTTCACCTTAATGCATTCTATGCATTAAGGTGAAAAATCTGTGATGCACCAGCTGCCCAGAGCCCCCCTTTTACTTACCTGAACCTGGTCTTTTCAACTACAAGAACAAGCACACCTGCTCCAGCCGGTGTCTCGGGTCCTGATTGGATAGATTAATAGCAGCGCATCCATTGGCTCCCGCTGTTGTCAATCAAATCCAATGGGCGGGCCGAGCCTTGCTGTCTGTGATAAACGCAGCAGCAGGACACGGGAGCGCGCCTGCATGGGTGCCCCGAGGGAGTGCGCTTCTCTAACGGGGCACTCGATGCGAGGAGGAGCCAGGAGCACCGCTGAGGGACCCCAGAAGAGGAGGATTGGGGCCACTCTGTGCAAAACCCTTGCACAGAGGAGGTAAGTATAACATGTTTGTTATTTAAAAAAAAAAAGAAGCAAACCTTTACAATCACTTCAAGATGACCCATAGAATTATGGGAATCCAATGTATTTTTTTTTTTTTTTTTTACGGTTTATTTCTAAAAGCAAACGTGAAATTAGGAAATCTCCCCAATGGTACATACACAGCGAAATAAATAGTAGTAGTAATAAAACAAAACATTTTGTTTAAAAATGCAAAAAAATAAAATTGACTCAAAATCAATATTGCGACCCCCAAATTTGTATAGCCCTAAACATTGATCGTGTAATATATATCTGATGAACCTTCATAAAAACCTTAAGGCATTGTGCAGTATGTAAGTAGATTTGCCAGACTGGGGAACAAATCAAAATGAAAGTTTTAGCAGTACAAAAGATGGCTTTTTCTTGTTTAGCTTGAAACCTTTTTACAAAGCAATAATTTAACTGTGCTGAGCGTTTCTAGCCGGGATGATAGCTGGTTTATTTCACAGCAGACTGCAAGGTGCTTTTATATAATGGCGGGGGTCAGCTCTGCTGGTCAAACGCAATTCTCACAGAGCAGCAAAGCTCTGGAGCTAAGCTTTGTTACACAGCGTTTTGGGAAGCAGAGCAATTTGTTATTACTTTGATATAATTAGTCCACCAACTGGTGCAACGATTGAATGTTTTACTACCCAAGAGACTATTCCACACATTTTCCCCAGATATAGGATAAAAAAAGAATAAACCACAAGTCAAATATTCGGTTAGAAACCAATGCATTTACTGAGATAAAACTTTTTCAAAATGCAATTTCACAGTTAAAGAGGTCTTTGATTTTTTGATTTGTAGATTGGCCTGCTGCGGCTTGTGCAAGACAGCTCCTTGCCAACCGATCTCAGAGGATGAGCTGACTGTCATTTTTTTTTTATTGGTGAAAATGAAAATGTTTGCTGCAGTGGACCACCTAGGAAATATACTGTCTTTTAAAGGATGTAGAGAGAACCTATTCTTAGGTGGTCCATTGCAGAAATCACTTTTGTTGTCATACAAAAACTATACATATAAAAATCTAAAAATCAACCACTTTATTGAAACATTAAGATAAAATAAAAATAGTTTACCCCTTTCGCTGCCAGAGCCATTTTTGTGTATTTTGCACATGTTTTAAAAAAAATCATTTTAGGCCTGAAGATTACAAAAAACCCCAAACTTCATATATTTTCTGGAATACAGACACCCTAGAGAGTAATAATGGTAGTTGCAATGTCTTATGTCACATGATATTGCTGCAAAGGTCTAGGAAACACAAAATTTCAGTAAAAAACACACTAAGGGGAATTTTAGGGCAAACAAACGCAATAAATTATCCACATTTTTTGTAAAATATAAAAGACGAGGTTGCACCGAGTAAATAGATAACCAACATGCCAAGCCTTAAATTTCTGTGCACCCCGTGAAATGACGTCAAACTTCAGTACCCTATATTTTCTATAGGTGCGCTTCAGAAGCCCCCTATAGGTATCAGTTTAGCATCACGGAGGAGGTCTTGTGTCAGAATTATTATCTGCCGTGCATGGCAATATGTAACATGTATCGCACTCAACGTTTTCACGCGTAGGCGCCCCAACGCATGCGTTTACGTTCATGCGCATCTGTGTATATGTGGGGGTGGGGGGGCTCAATTTTATGTGCTTGGATGTAACTTTAAATTTTTTGCAAAAAAAATTTTTTTTTACTTAACTTTTTTTTTTCATCACATAGGGAACAAACAGTCCCCTATGTGATGATTTTTAGGTGACAGGTTCTCTTTATTTAAATATGCAGGGTCTAAAAGACCCTGCATGTCTCCCCTGTACTCCACTGAATGTTTTGCAATGCAGATCGCATTGCAAAACATCCTTTCTCTGGCAAAGCAAGCTTGACCCGGAAGTGACGTCAGAGACATTGCTTTCTGGGTCACAAGAAGAATAGGAGGAGAGCAGACATGTGTCCACTCTTCTCCTTCCCCTCTACCCGCCATGGAGATCCTGGGCCCGCCGATGGACAAGCGGAGCCCGGCAAACATGGCGGGCGCTGGTACTGGGGTGTGTGCGAGCGATCGGGCAGCAGCGCACCGCCACCTGACCACAGGCGGCTGCACCTGCTCTAATGAGGAGAGCTGCAGATGTGATTTTCCTTTGAGCGTATCTCATCAAAAATCACATTTTTGTTGCAGGGGATGCTCAAAATCTGACTTGTATCTTAGTGCAGACTTCTGGGAAATTTAGTAAGTCAATCACACAAGCAGAAAATATCATTTCTAGGGGCATTCTGTATGCTGTCTATGTACAGAATGTCTTCAGGTAGCCATATTGCATTGCATTTTGCAGAAAATTACAGTGCTCCACATTGAAAAGGAAAAGTAATTTTTAATAACATTCAATTGCAATATGACTTGTGTTGCAATTTGTATACGCTATAAAAAAAAAATTATTTGCTAATTTCTTTACCCTTTAAAAGCAGGAAATGTACCAGAACAGAACATGGTATGTACATTTTTGTCTTCAGTACATAGTCACATGCTTCTTCATACAGATATTCAGTAAATGGTGTATGACTCAACAGCAAAAGATGGAGAACATCATAATCCTAATCATAAACATGTTCACTTCATCGGGAAGTATGAGATTTGCGGCGCCGCACAAAGCAGAGACTGGAATATATCCCTGGATCCCAGAAGACAGGGTGCCGGCATATCCTAATACTAGTCCAGAAAGCAGACAAATGTGTAGGAAGGATCGCTTCTACTCCCGACCACAGATAAACCGTGAAGAGCCTCAGCCTACCTGTCTCCACAAGACCACACCTTCTGATGCCTTTGGCCTTGACCACCAGGGCTTAGTCAAAGGAGGAGTGAATGATTTTTTTTTTCTCAAGCAAAAATATTGGGCTTGCTTTTTATGTACTTGATTATGCTTATTGGCTCTCAATATCTTTATTTTCCACCCTATTTCTTTTTTATTGACCCGTTTAAGCAATTTTGGGGATTATTTAATAATTTTTATTTATAGGGGTGAACAAACTCTGTGTTTGTGCCCCAGCCTTATCTCCTCATTGTTTCTCATCACCCCCCCCCCCCCGGTTTATTGATGGGCTGGCTCCTCTGTGGTCTCCACAGCCCCCAGGATAGACACCTCCATTGTGGATTTTTCTTGACATTGGGAACGGTAGTAGTGCGGACCATTCATTCACCATGATTTGTTGTAAGTCTTTTGTTTTTGTCTTTTATATTTATTTTTGTTGTATTTTATATATGTTCCACTTGCTTTTTGTCTTTTGTTTACCGTGGTACTTTATATTTTTTCCTTCTTGTTGGAGATAGTCTATTGCATTTGTTTGGAGTAATATTCTGATTTAATTACGGACACCCTGTCAGCAACATCAAATTCCTGATGAAGTGAACTATGTTTCTCGAAACGCATTGATAGTATGATGTTCTCCATCTTTTGCTGCTTATTCACTCATGGTTTACTAAATATCTCTATGAAGAAACGTGACTGTGTACTGAGAAGAAAAGATTGTAACATACAGTGTCCTGGTGCCTTTTCTGCTTTTAATCTATTTTTATCTTAATGTTTCAATAAAGTGGTGGATTTTTATTATTTGTACGTATAGTTTTTGAATGACCTCCAAAAAATCCTAGGGGCAATTGTTCTTGTCGTCTGTGTAAGTTTGTTTTGGGATGGAGGTATTTGAGCATCCGTGGTAGACCCTGTGCTATAGATTTCACATTTCTTATGTGTGTGTGTTTTTTTTTACCAACATACCCGTTATTTTAATACCTGTTATAATTGTAAGCCACATATTTCTCTTCAAAAGTGCCAGAAGTGTGGTTGTGCGTTGCATTCCTGATATGTGACTGCTGAAGGTCAAAACAGGATTTGTTACAAACATAAATCCCAAGTTTAGTTTCTCAAATATGCACAAGGAGCAGTACTTACATTGAATAAGGAGTGTCCCTTGTGCTAGTGGCTGCTCTCTTGGTTGAAATCTTGTCTCTTCGTTTTATCCCTTGTGGGAGTTATGGAACAGCAGCAAGGCCCGTAAGATAGAAGGAATCAGCAGTCCCAGAATTGTTGGATTCTTAAAGCAGACCTTCACTAAAAAGTGAAAGTACTGTTCATCCATCCTCCTCCTCTACCAAAAATGTGCATTTATTTTTTTTTCCATGGAGCGGTTAGATTCTTTTGACAGATACCTGCAACCTTTTTCTGCCTAGATAAGGATAAAGTCAGTTTGTCCCTCCAGCCCACAGCCTCCTGGGACATATCACATGTCCCAGGTGGCTGCTGGACCATTCTTACAGTTCCATGCGATCTTGTGCGAGGACAGCGAAGAGTCGGCTATGTGACAGCAGCTCTCACACATAAGATCGTGACACCATGGATCCGAAGTCTGTTAAAGACCACACTGGAATCCTGAGCTGGTAAGTCTCTGTTTTAAGGCTCCATTCACACCTGAGCATCCTGGAAAAGTAAATCATATTTCTTAATGGCAACCCAAACGCGGTTTGATTTAGCTGCGTTTGTCAAGCGACAAAATGTGCTAAAATTTCTAAAGATACTAACTCAAAAGGCACCTGACTCTGTGCCAAAATTTGGTACATGAGCTTCTTTGGCATATTTTTGGATCGGAGGGAAGCCCATTCAAATGAATGGTGCCGCTCCAAAAATGCACCACAAAAAAAGCCTAAAAAAAAACGCAGTGCAGCAGGTGTCGCTTCTTACGCTTAGGTGTGAATGGAGCGTAAATGTCAGCAGCTGCAGTATTTGTAGGTGTTTATTTCTTTTTTACAGGAGTGAAATTCCTCTTTAGGAATTGTACATTACTTGTAACTACAAGCAGAAGGAGTATATTGGGGAGAAAACAGAGCCACTAGTAACCACTACAGGCGGTCCCCGGGTTACAAACATCCGACTTACAAACAACTCCTACTTACAAACGGAGGGAGAGGAAATCTCCCCCTAGGAAGGGAAATTCACTCCTGTAAGAGTTATCATGGAAAAAAGGTGTCTCCACTGATGCTTTATCACCAATCCTTGTTTCCCCAACAACCCAAATTTTTCAAGATCCAATTATCATTGGGAAAGGAAGTGAGATGAAATCTTCTGAACAGAAACATAGACAGCAAAACAAACATTACAGGGGTGTTAACCCTTCCCTATGCTATCCAAAAAGCTCAAAAATATTTTTTTGTCTGAAGCTACACTTAAAAAATGTACCTGTTCTGACTTACAAACAAATTCAACTTAAGAACAAACCTACAGTCCCTATCTTGTTTGTAACCCGGGGTCCGCCTGTATTACCTAATTTAAAAAGGGCTTTAAAAGAAGTTTCCACCTGATGACAGAGTCTCTTTAAAGGGTATTCTGGAGCACAAATGGATTAGGAAATATCAGTTTACAATGACAGGCAGATATTTATAAATCACTTGCCCCAACAACCTGCCCCGGAGCGGTATACTGTAAATATAGTACATAACTTGCAAAAAAATAATGAATTATCTAAAAAAAATAAAATGAGGTCTATTGTGGTTATTTAGCTGAACTGGGGATTGCTTCCAGATGACATAGGTATTATACAAGTGCCAGACAAGAAGTGCCAATTCCACGCTGAACAAAGAAATGTGTATAGTAAAAGCTCCAAGATTGTGAAAGCAGAGGAAGAAAACCTTGTTCTCTGATTAGGATAGGAAATTCCGGACCCTGCTTAGTACAATGAACCATTTTCAGAGTAAGTGGCTTGCTGGAAAAGATTTCTAAATTGTACAGACCCCTTGAAACATTGGCGCACACTTCCTGGCATGTGAGGGTGCCTAGACACGTCTGTGCCCACAGCCTCATAGATGTGTTGTACAGGTGGTCCCCGGGTTACAAACAAGATAGGGACTGTAGGTTTGTTCATAAGTCGAATTTGTTTGTAAGTCGGAACAGGTACATTTTTTAAGTGTAGCTTCAGCCAAAACAAATATTTTTAAGCTTTTTGGATAGCATAGGGAAGGGTTAACACCCCTGTAATGTTTGTTTTGCTGTCTATGTTTCTGTTCAGAAGATTTCACCTCATTTCCTGTCCCAATGATAGTTGGATTTTGAAAATTTTGGGTTGTTGTGGAAACAAACCTTGGTGATAAAGCATCAGTGGAGACACCTTTTTACCATAATAACTCTTACAGGAGTGAATTTCCTTTCCTAGGGTGAGATTTCCTCTCACTTCCTGTTGTCTCCCTCCGTTTGTAAGTAGGAGTCGTTCGTAAGTCGGATGTTTGTAACTAGGGGACCGCCTGTATATCTGCAGCGTGAGATCCAGGGCACTGCTTCCTCTGACGGGCTAGTCTCAGGAGATTTGGTGATGTTACCATGGTGCTGTTCACTTTATCCCTTGCTGGAGACTCTGACATGAGAAGCCATGCCTCTATCAGGATGGCTACTCTTGGCCACCAGTAATGAGTAAGATCAGCTGTTATCAGTCAACAGGCAATACTGGTGACTAGTCTTTCACCCTCGGCTGCCCTTATTTTGGGCAAAGCACCCACCACCGTTCAGTTCAGAAACGCTAGGTTTACTGGATAAGAGACCATCTCCTTCAGTTGAACAGATTTGTTCTGTTTTTCTAATCTGATAAACTGGGTTTACCTTACCTTGTCATTTTTAGCGCAAGTTCCAAATGGGAGAATCTGTCTTCATTTTCCATAACTGAGATCAGTGTTTTGAAAAGCAAAGCTATGTCATCAAAAACCAAATGCTTGCTGCCAGGGATGGCTTTGATAGGAATTGTAGCTTCATGTAGATATCAGTGTTGAGCGATGGACAAGTAAAACATGATTTATGGGAATTGTGTACTAAACACCTCCGGTGTTGCCATGGTTGGAGGAGCAACTTTTGAAGTTTTTAACATATTAGAAAATCACAGTGGATTTACATATTTCTAATATCTGCATTTCTTTATCCACTGATCATTTTGATATGTGTTTTTTATACACCTGAATTTTCTAGATTTGTACCACCCTAAAGAGTGCATGTTTCTTTTATTAAAAAGTTTCCAATTCCTAAGTGATGTCTCATTCTTATTACCTAGTTATGCAATTGGTTTGTCTTCCGTGAAATCATGTAATTTGTAAAGTACTTTCAAGTCAAGCATCCTTTAGTACTGTATTCAAAACTACTGTCTGAACATTTTCGCCAACCTGTACATCCTCCCACTTCTCTCTACTTTTGAATGTTATTAACAGTCAATAGCACTTGTTTGTAATATTGCAGGAAGGGAAACAGTACATAAGGGCCCTTTTACTGTCAGTTTTTCAGATCGGAAACTCCAGTCTCCTCTATGGAGTGGCAGGTGTCAACGGACATGTGTCTATTGAAGCCCGCCGACAACCGATTCGATCTTGTCCGCTAAAAATAGACTACTGGGGATCCATTCCCCATCCGTCTGGCGGATTAGATGGTAGTCGGGTATAAACAGACAGGAGGTCCGTTTACATCCGACTGCCTGTACAGAAGAGTGGGCAGATTCCCCGCTTAGCAGGCAGACTCCAACGGAGCCCGCCCTGTGTGTAAGGGGCCTAAAACAGAATAATATGCAGACCCATGGACATCTGAGTTGTGTGATCAAGCAACTGCTTGGTCTGGCCTTAATCAATATTTGTATTTTCAGCAGAATTTTGTCAGAGCATTTCTTAGCAAGTTTGATTTCCAGTTAAGTACATTTTTCAGGGTCCGGGTAGTTTGACAGACAATTTTTTGGTCATGCAACACTATATTCAAATACATTTTTGAGACAGAGTTTTCTTTTGCTGACCACTGAGATTTTTTTTTTGTTATGTTTTCTCTTACTTTCTGTTATAAAACATAGCAAATCATTTCAGGACAGTATAAACCCCCTCTTTTTGGAAAGTTGACACCCCAAGGTAGTTTCATTTTTTGCTACAATTCTCTGAAAAGGGAGAAAGATGTTGGCATCAGGCCCCTGTCACGCGGGGCGGACCCGCTCAGCGGACTCCGCTAGCTCAGCGAGAGATCGCTCCGTTGATCCCCGCTTAGCTGGCGGATGACAGGTCTGTCTCTGTTCACTGTGCAGAGACAGACCTGTCAGAGCCCTTCTGTTCTCTATGGAGAATATCGGATGAAAATGGACCGTACATCAGTTTTCATCCGATCCGCTGGACGGATGGTGAACATGTGCTCATAAGTTTGCATATCCTGGCAGAATTTATGATTTCTTGGCCATTTTTCAGAGAATATGAATGATAACACAAAACATTTCTTTCACTCATGATTAGTGTTTGGCTGAAGCCATTTATTATCAATCAACTGTGTTTACTCTTTTTAAATCATAATGACAACAGAAACTACCCAAATGACCCTGATCAAAAGTTTACATAACTTGACGTTTCTGGATTCTGAGTCATGGGGAAAGCAAAGAATTGTCAAAGGATTGGCGGGAAAAGGTACCTCACCGTGGTTTGGTTTCAACTGAACCCCCCATTTTCCACTTCTTGATTAGAGTTTGAACACTGCTGATTGGCATTCTTAATTCCTTGGTTATCTTTTTATATTTCCTGTTTTATACAGTTCAACTACCTTTTCCCACAGATCCTTTGGCAGTTATTTTGCTTTCCCCATGACTCAGAATCCAGAAACGTCAGTGCAGCACTGGATGAAAGATGCAAGGGTCTGTCAGGAGTCCAGAAACTCATTGACCTTTAATACACACACACACACTAATTGCAAGCAAACAGATCACAGGTGAGGATGGTTACCTTTAATAACCATTCAAACCCCTTTGTGTCAACTTGTGTGCATGTTATCAGGCCAAAATCACCAGGGTATGTAAACTTTTGATCAGGGTCATTTGGGTAGATTGTTGTCATTCTGATTTAAAAAGCGTAAACACAGTTTACCTCCGCCTGCCATACAAGTCAATGGGTGGCCCGCTTGGACCTGCATGAAAAGGATGGGCAGATCTGAGCGGGCCAATCGTGTGAAAGGGGCCTTAGGGGTTTAAAACATGCTTAGTAATGGTGCACTAGATACAATGCATGTACAGATCACATACAGTGGGAGGATGACGTTTAAGGGGTTAATGTGAAGAATAAGGAAAGTGAGGGGTAAATATACAGAGACGGGATTGAGCATATACTGTAGAGGGATGGTTGACATTATTTCTGGTACTGGATGGGACTAAGTCTGCTCACTGTATGCACTGCACAGGAATGCCACAAACCTTGTACTTGCACAATATGCTTTCATTGCTGTGGTAAAAGAGAGATTTGAACCATTAATGGGCAGTCTTAATGTACCAAGTTGCCAGCTGCCGGATTCACTTGCGATAATCGTGGTCTTCTCCTGGCGGGGATGGCTTCCCCTGTCTGCTCCCACCATGGTTGCAGGAAAGTAATTTGCATTGTCTATGGCCTGCCTAACACAACACTGTGCTGACAGTCATTGTTTTAAAATGAAAAAGTTCCATTGCATATGCTTTTCAGCCTATCTTAAAGAAGAACTTCATAAAATAGTCAAGAATAAACACTTTCAGGTCAGAAGTATGTAACATAAAATGTAGCATAATGTGTACAGTGGTCAGGAGTCTCCATATGTAGTCAAGCATACAGAGTGCAGTGGCCAGGAGTATAAAATGTACAAGAAAGAAACATGCAATGTATCATAAAGGTTGCAGAGGTGTGCAAAGTGAAGTGGCCAGGAGTATAAAATGTACAACAACTGTATATTGTGCAGGGCGTAATGCACAGAGTGAAGGGCTTAGGACTAGGTAAAACACAGGCCAATGTACAAAAATTACCCCCACCCAAAAAAGCCTGAATATACAGATTTTTTTTATTCTTTAGTTTTATTTGAGGCTATTTCATTTTGTAATGTTAGATTTGTATGCCTGTGGGTGACAAGCGGAAATGTGTTGTTGTTGCAAATAGCAACCAGTCTGAATAATTTGTTTTGCTGTTCTATACTGCAGAAAGGATGATTGTTTGCTAAGGGGAACAAGCAAGGTTTGCCTTTTTTTTTTAAAATTTCATAATACTTTTCAGACTCCTTGGCTTAGAGGAAAATAAAGCAATCTTATTTTATAGCTGATATCTTAACAAACCGCAATAGTCTGGGTTTTTGACTTGTGTGGTTTCTAAGTATTGGACTTTAGTAAATAAGAGTATTCTTCCAAATGCATCTTTCAAAGCTGTATATATTATTATTTTACAGGATTTATATAGCGCTAACAGTTTACTTAGCGCTTTACAATTTAAAATTACTTTCTGAGAACACAATGACATCCCACGCATAGTCTACAATTTTATACTCTGAATTACTTTTTAGTTGTTGACAAAACATAGACCTAAAAGTGAGAAGCGATCTAAAGCTTGTGCATCTATCTAAAAGGTTCATTGTTTGTTTGTTTTCTGTGTATTTGTGCATAAAGTAAAAACTATTGTCATTCTACATCTGTCCTGCCTACAGTTGTTGCTGAGCCCTGGAACAGAGCCCCATTCTCTTATTGCAGTTGCAGCCCTAATAGTGTAACAATTGACCATTGTAGCATATGATGTGGGTTGTAGACCCGGTGCTGCATCTCCCACAAGTCACGTAATGCCATGTCCCATGATAGTCCCACGTAATATGCATAATGTCATGTATAGACACAGTTCTCATCTGCCCAGGGATATATCAGTCCAGGATTGCAGGAGGTGACCATGGTTTGATTTTCTGGCCAGCAGAATTGTAAAGTAGAACTCTAGCATGAACTTGTTGTGTTTGGTGAACAGTAAGAACCTCTGTAAAGGTTTTTTGTGATCACTGTTTTCCTGTTTAGAAGACACGCTTTGCCCTCACTTCTGCTCTGGAAACTGGCACAACTAAATTACAGCAGGCATACAAGACGGCAATATTTGTTTCTTTAAAGCTGTACTCCAGGCAAACGGTAAATTGACAGATGCAAGGATTTGCATCTCTCCTCATCCAGTTCTGAGTTTTGACAACTTTGATAGTATAATCATTTTTAACCACTTGACAACTGGGCTCTTAAACCCCCTTCCTAACCAGACCAATTTTCAGCTTTCAGCGCTCTCACACTTTGAATGACAATTACTCAGTCATGCAACATTGTACCCATATGAAATTTGCGTCCTTTTGTCTTGACCTACTCCTCTCTACGTTTAGGAACGTAGACAGTTAAATGGCAAACGGACCTCATGTCGAAATTTCTTTGTTTATAACGGCAGAACATACGGACGACATTAAATCAACACGGTCAAAGGTCTCGTCTTCACTCCCGTTTCGCACAGAAGATTTGTCCTTTTGTCACTAGTGTTTTTTGGAAATGTCTCCAAGAATGACAAGTGGTTTGTGTTGTTCAAGTACGATCTCAAGATGAAATGTTAAGACGACCGGTCTTTTAGTTTGGTACCAGTGGAGGACGTTAGGACCTGACTATATAGGGACCCGTCTACTCTTG
>BLSH010084869.1:366283-405299 GCA_018402905.1 Glandirana rugosa | reverse complement strand
CTGGGTGTGAGAAATAACCTGTTAACATATGACAAATTTGGGGAAAAAAAAAAATAAATAAAAAATTCATTTTGCAAAGAATTGTGGGAAAAAAATTACAACTTCAAAAAATT
Source organism: Glandirana rugosa (assembly GCA_018402905.1). Lineage (NCBI taxonomy): Eukaryota > Metazoa > Chordata > Amphibia > Anura > Ranidae > Glandirana > Glandirana rugosa. Next base: position 405,186 of record BLSH010084869.1, on the reverse strand, counting down.
CACCATGCCTCTTACTAAATACCTTGGAATGTCTACTTTCCAAGAAGGGGTCATTTGGGGGGTATTTGTACTTTCCTGGCTTGTTAGGGTCTCAGGAAATGAGATAGGCCGTCAGTAAATCAAGTGTGATCAATTTTCAGTGATTGGCACCATAGCTTGTAGACTCTATAACTTTCACAAAGACCAAATAATATACACTAATTTGTTTTTTTTTTTACCAAAGATAGGTAGCAGTATAAATTTTGGCCAAAATTTATGAAGAAAAATTACTAATTTGCAAAATTTTATAACAGAAACGGAGAAAAATTCATTTTTTTACAAAATTTTCGGTCTTTTTTTAATTATAGCGCAAAAAATAAAAAACCCAACGATGATTAAATACCACCAAAAGAAAGCTCTATTTGTGTGAAAAAAAGGACGCAAATTTCATATGGGTGCAGTGTTGCATGACTGAGTAATTGTCATTCAAAGTGTGAGAGTGCTGAAAGCTGAAAATTGGTCTGGTTGTTAAGGGGGTTTAAGTGCCCAGTGGTCAAGTGTTTAACCTACAGGTAAGCCTATGATAAGGCTTACCTGTAGGTACCCTGCATATGTCCCAAACCTGTACGGTTCAGGAGATATACAGTGTACTGCTGATGCCAACGTCTGGGTTTACTTCCTCTTTAAGTTCTTCTTCTGTAGACCTGGAGGAATAAATGCTCCAAGGTGCAAACAGCTACATGAGGGTCTCATGAGGGTTCATTGTACAGCTAATATACTGCTTGTTAAAGAGGAAGTAAACCGAGATTGGGTTTACTTCCTCTATATTCTCCTGCAAAGTAGATGCATAGTAGCCTATTATGTGCCACTTACCTGCAAACAAAGCCTGCGATATCCAGCGCTGTCCCCTGTGCTGGGCGCGTCCATCTTCTGCCCCTCTTCCTTCCGGGGCCGCGATCTCCGGCTCTGTGATTGGCCAGAGTCACATGACGTCAGTCCCACGCACTCGTGCGGGAGCCGCCAGTCACGGCACGATCACAGTGAAGGAACGGCACGGAGGCCATTTCTTCACTGCACATGTGCCGAAATGACGTCGGCACAGCTAGTACACTGCATATCTCCTGAACCGTGCAGGTTTGGGAGATATGCAGGGCACCTACAGGTAAGCCTTATCATAGGCTTACCTGTAGGTTAAAGTGGTTGTCATGAGTTGATAACCACTTTAACCACTTCAGCCGCGGAAGGATTTCCCACTTTAGGACCAGAGCACTTTTTGTGATTCGGCACTGCGCCGCTTTAACTGACAATTGCACGGTCGTGCGACGTTGTACCCAAACGAAATTTGCGTCCTTTTTTCTCCCACAAATAGAGCTTTCTTTTGGTGGTATTTGATCACTTCTGCATCGTTTCTGATTGCCGCTATAAACAAAAGAAGAGCGACAATTTTGCAAAAAAACCCAAATTTATTACTTTTTGATAAAATACAAATCCAAAAAAATATATAAAATAACATTTTTTTCCATCGGTTTTGTCCGATTTATATTCTTCCTCATATTTTTGGTAAAAAAAATCACAATCGGCCTTTATTGATTGGTTTGCGCAAAAGTTTCCACGTTTACGGATGATGAGAATTAATTTCTGGGGTTTTTTTATTTTTTTATTTTTTACTAGTAATGGCGGTGATCTGCGATTTTTAGCGGTACTGCGATATTGCAGCGGACATGTCGGACCATTTTGACACTTTTTTGGGACCATTGGCATTTATACAGCGATCAGTGCTATAAAATTGCACTGATTACTGTGTAAATGCCATTGGCAGTGAAAGGGTTAACCTGCAGGGGGCGCTCTAAGGGTTAACTGTGTTCCCTGGGCGTGTTCTAACTGTGTGTGGGCTGCCCTGGCTGGGGAAAGGGGATGATCACAGCTTCCATATACAGGAAGGCTGTGATCATCGCCCTTCCCCCTCTGATAGAACGGAGATCTGTGTATATACACGGACCTCCGTTCTTTCAGTGCGGGGGAGCCATCGCGGGTAGCTGGCGGCAATCGAGTCCGCCCTACCCGCTCCCTGGCTCCCCCCGAACACAGTGAGCGCGCGGGCGCGCCTCCGGCGGTGCGCGCGTGCTCACAATGCTAGTTATCGCGGCCACCGTCCTGTGATGGCGGTTCGCAATAACAAGCCACCTTGCCGCTGTCACACTGCGGCGGGCGGTCGTCAAGTGGTTAAGGCCTTACGCACACAGGACATTTTTTGACGTTTTTGCAGACGTTTTTTTCTACAGTCATTAAGCCCTCCATCATGTTCTCCTATGGGTTCATGCACACATAGGCTGTTATCAATTGTTTTTAGCAGTGAAGTTTTTGAGCTGTAAAAAAACCCAAGACTCGAGGGTTCTGAGAGATGTTTTTAAGTTGTAAAAATGCTCTGACGCCCAAAAACGCTCACTAACGCCACTCGCCAACGTTTTTGGACGTTCTGCATCCATTGAAAAAGAAATTTTAAAAAAAACCCCCCTTGACGCCAGCGCTAAAAAACGCTCATTAACGCTCACTAACTCTCATTAACGTCGTCACAAAAATGTTAAAAAAAAGCTGAAAAAAATCCCTGATAAGCTACTGGTGTTTTAAGGACGTTTTTTTTTAACGTCCTGTGTGCATGAAGCCTAAGAGTATGTATGTATTCATTTGATTTTCTATAGCAGGGGGCTCCAAACTTTCTAAACAATGGACCAGTTTACATGTTCTTCAGACATTTAGGGGGGCTGTATTGTGGCCACTGGGAGTAAAAAAGGTCCAGACGGCAGTGAGAAAAATCAATGCCCCATCGTTGGAGTGAGTGTGAGAAATTGTGTGCTATCATTGGTGTCATTGGGAGGAATTGTGTCTCATATTTGGTGTCGTTGCGGAGAATTTTGTCTCATTATTGTTGTCATTGTACCCTATTGTTGGTGCCATTGGGAGGAATTTTGCCTCATCATTTGTGTTATTGGGAGGAATTTTGTTCCATCATTGGTGTTACTGGGAGGAATTGGGCCCCTTCATTTATGTCAGTGAGAGGACTTATGCCCCATTGTTAGTATCATTGGATGAAATGGTGCCAAAGGGGCCAGATAAAAGCAAGCAAAGGCCAGCATCTGGCCCCCGGGCCGCAGTTTGGAGACCACTGGTCTTTAGTAAGGTCACAGTTAAGCTTTAAGGACAATCTTGGATTCTGGCAGGCTAAGTGAGGGAAGTTATGTACTGTTCAACAGAGGCATAATGAGGTACAGTCATTGGACTGTTGGCAAGTTTCATGTAAATAATTTGGGAATAGTGTTTATTCTAGTTTGGTTACAAGAACATTGTCTTATTTTCTATTTTTCTTTTTTTAGTGCATGCTCTGAAAGCTTCAGTTGTCCATGACCTCTAATGGTTTTCAGTTAATACCGAAGACTTTGTCACCGCCATGACTAGAATCCACATAGATTTTTATCTTGACCTGAAAGCTGAGTACCGTGGATTATTAGTTTGTGCAATTAGTACATTCATTATCAGATTAGGTCCATTATAATTCATCCAGTCCTCCAAGGCATTGATTAGTAGATGCTCCCATTTACTAATAATTAGGTTATCCCTAAATGCTAGGATCCTATAGGTAATAGAGCATGTCCTGGAGCAAGCTGTTTATCCGAAGACAAGTGTAGTAACTGCTGACATCTGCACTAAAAGCATTTTCTCCAGCTAAACGTAAATGGTTAATCTTTCTATTGTTTTCTTCTTATGCATATAAAATATTAGTTTTGCAAATATTTCAAGCAGAACTTGGATGTAAAGCCGCTTGCTTGTTAAGTCTCTATAATCCCCTCTGTTAGGTAGTAACATGTGTCCCACTGTATGTCCTTTATTTAAAAAAAAAAAAAAAAAAGCCGAAATCTACCTTAGATCACAGCCTGAGGCGTTGCTTGGTGGGAAAACCACCAGGGGCTTCAGGCCAGGGGGGGGGGGGGGATTCCTACACTGACCTACCTGCCCCCTACACTTACCCCTACCAGACCCCGACACTAACCCATTAAAGTTCATGTGTGTGTAAAGACAGGTGTCCCAATACTTTTGACAATATAGTGTATATTCCTATACAGTTACTGATGCTAGCAGCATAATGGTTAAAACTCGTTAATGTTGATTAATTAATGAGTTTAGTTGCATTTTAATACATGGCACTGTTTTTTCAAAACATTGAGAGAGCACAGCTATGTTTTGTTTTCCTTGACTGTCTCCCCTAAATAATTTTTATATAGAAACCATGCAGAGCAGTCAGTTTACTTAAATGTGTATGTAATTTCAGCTATTCAGCTCTATAAACAAGGTATTTTCACCAAAGCAGTTAAGGTTAGCCTGGTAAATATGTGTAGTCTAGTGCTCCACCTACTGGCTGGAAATACAGACTATGGAATAATAATTCAAAATATTAACCTGAATACCCTTTTTAACATTTATTTTTTATACATCAACATTATAAATTATACAAATGCATACAAAAAATATACATTACCTTTATGAATCTGGTGCTGTGTTGAATCTGCTGTTATACACACTAAATGGTTGATGATTTTAAAGCAAAGCACCAGTCTGATAAAAGTCAGCAGGTACAAATACTGTAGCTGCTGACTTTTAATATAAAAACATTTACCTGTCCAGGGATCTGGCGTTGTCGGCCCCCCAAGCCTATTCGTCAATCGGCTTAGAGTGCAGGCCCCGCCATTGTTAGTAAGGATGGGCTTGGGTGTGTTCGCGAGTTCACGTGCCCGAGCCCGCCAGGAAGTGAACCCTGCGCTGCGCTAATCACAGGCAGGGAGACATTCCCCGATCGCGGCAGCCACACACCGGGGAAGTGTCACCCTGCTTGTGATTAGCGTAGTGCAGGGTTCACTTCCTGGAGGGCTCGAACACGTGCACTCGCGAACACGCACGAGCCCATCCTTAATTGTAAGTAAGGGAAACCGGCAGTGAAGCCTTAAGGTGGATGTAAACCCCCCCCAAAAAAAAATGTAAATAATTCTGCCTGGTAGAGTATAGCATGTCATATCATCTGTGCCCAGTCTTGCCACAAAGAGTTAATCCAACTGTGAGTAATGAGCTTATCTTTTTTCAGGAAGAGAAAGTCTGACTAACAGGGAAATACACAGTCGATCTGCCCCTTGCTCTGTGAGTGACAAGCAATTTGCTTATCTCCTTCACACAGCAGAGAAAGTTTTACACGCCCCCTCCCTCCCTCCTCAATATCTCAGTATAGAGGTGGGTGGGGAGGCTTGTGACATCACAACTCCACCCACCAAACTCCAGCAAACACAGACACCCTCTGATTTCAGAGTTTTACAGAGCTGCTGGTGCTTGCAGGAAGGACACTTGAAAGGTAGGGATAGATGCAGGAGGCTTGCATGTATATATACATTAATACTGTGTCATTAGTTTATACTGGGTGGGTGGTGGGTTTACATCCACTTTAAGGCTTCACAGCCGGTCTCCTACTGCACATGCGCGAGTCGCGTTGTGCTTTCTGAATGAACCTGTGTGTGTCCCAGAAGGCAGTGGGGGGGAGAAGGAGGAGCCGGACATGTCATAGATTACCGATCGGCGCTCTTACCCAGAAGTGGGAGCGGGTACCTGTCACAACCAGGCAGGGCTTCTGATAGAAATCGCGGGGCCCCGTACAGACTGTCTGACTGGCCCACCTAAGAAAGTATTATATTTTGCTAAAAATACAATAAAACTATTATCAGACACAAATACAACATAACTTACAGAATCTCTGCTAAATATAAAAGATAAAACTGAGTTAATAAATAAAAAGGAAGATGAGATGAAAAAAAGATACAGGCTCCGGGATCAGAGGGACAGAGGGAGAGAAAAAAAGTTAAGCTCCATGCACACTGAGCTTAAAAAAACTCCAGTTCATTTGGCACAAAAAAACGCTCATATAGAACATTTTTTGTACAAAGTTTAGACGAGTTTAGGAGAACCAGAAGGTTTTTTTTTCTGTCTTTGAACGTTGAGCTTAAAATATGCCTAATCATCCTAATTTGTATGGACACATAGGATAACATTGAGCTGCTTCTGCAGGCAAAACACTAAACTCCTGTAGAAGCAACGTTTTTTTTTAAGCCAGTGTGCATGAAGCCTAAGTTAGAAAGATAAACTCCAGTGCTGAGAGGAGGGGGGCCCACACAGCGAGGGGGATTAGTGAGGGACGACTGTCTCTCTTTCTTATCAGATAATAGCTGGCAGCAAGAGAGAGGGAAGGAGAGCAGCATTCATCTGCTGGAGGAAAAGAGACACAATTGTCATCTGTCACTAATCCCCCCTGTGTGGGCCGTCCTGTGTGCTCCGGGCCCCCCACACCAGGGCTAGTGGTCCCCCCCTATCAACAGCCCTGAAACCAGGTACCTGCTCCCCCCAAATAGTGCCAAATGTGGCAGTGGAGACGGAGAGGGTGCGAACAAGTGGAGCTTCCCTTTTTGGGTGGAGCTCCGCTTTAAGTAGACTTGGCATATTTTGATACATTTATTATTATATACACAATTTTGTTGCCTATATTTTAGTCATCTTGGACTCCTTAGCTAGATTTCTGTATTCATATTCTATGTACCATGGGCACAGAACTTTAGAGTATGGATACCTTTCATATAAAGTGACGCTGCAGTAGCCAAAATAAAATCCAGAGACACTTTGAATCAAAAGTAGTATTTTATTTACCTGGCCTGTATTTCCTACTTTTGCTATTTTCCCGAGCTTCTGCCACAGTCTTCGGCATTTGACACTTCCTGTGTCCCCTTGTCCATGCTCCAGGGCTCTTTCCTGTTATCTCTACATCACTCCAGGGCACAGTAGTGGCATAGGTTTCAATGGATGCGGCCGCAGCACTTGGTGCAGGACAGATCCAACACTCCACGACATGTTAAACGCTGAAGAATGTGGCAGCCAGCGGCTGTAGCTCTTTAACACAGTGAAGATATGCATATAATATCTCTTCTTTGCGAGGAACTGCTGTTTATTTATGGCAGCAACAGTGTCACATTAAAGAAGAGAGAGAGATCATTGCTGGCTGAATAGAAGTCCTAATGACATAAAAATGAATTAAGCAGCTGAGAACACTTTAATCGCTGCTAATTTAAAAAACAAAAATTGTCTAGCTGGCATTAAGGTGGCTGATGTCCGATTTATTTTCTCTGGTGTGAAGTAATTAAAGGCACAAATCTGCTCCTTGCTGGGATAAGTGATCTTCCTTTATGTTCCTTAGTACATTATAGGAGGGGGCTGGAGAGAGATGACTTATCATTTTCGATGGACTAAAGAAATGGATGGCTGGAGGACCAGAATTCCAGCACAATGTAGAGTAATGGAGCTCTGGCCGCCATCCAAGGATGTGGAACGCTATGGAGACCTGTAATTTGCTTACCGATCTGCTTTGTTAGAGGAGAACTTAAACCTTTCCAACAGTTTGTGAGCACTTAATCAAGATGTAATGATGCCAATTTCAGGTCAGTGGGGGAGGAAGAGAAGCCGTCTTATCTGCTAACAAAGGATGGAAATAAACCAGCAGCCACCCAGCTTCTGTATTCTGTGGCCATTTTACAGCCTGTAAAGGGAGTTTTAAATTACGTTTACTAACGCTGCTTGTTGCCACTTTTCAGATGTCCTGTCAGCTCCAAAATGACATCTTCTAATAAATGAAATGAGAGAGCTAGAAATCCAGCTGTTTGACATCAAATGTTAATAAGTTTCAGAATTTATCACGCCTATGTCCGCTCACATCGCTCTTACGGACGTTGTGTAGGTAAAATATAAGAATATAAGAAGCTGCATAGGAACCTTGGTGACCATTTGTGGTCAACCATGCTTTTAGCCTTCCCATAGGCAGCAATGAATTGTAACACGGATGGGTCTCCTGGAAGGCAAATTGCAGGCAACACTGAAGTTGTGGGATCGGCTTACATGCAGTCTGTTGATTCTGATTTTTCTCAAAGTACTTCGGCAGCAGACTTTGAATCCTAGGTCTTAAAACTTTGCATGTCTACAGCAGTAAGCATTACAGTTCATAGATGGCTGTTTTTGGATATAAATTGTAGGGCAGGACAGTCAGCACTCAAGGGGGAAAAAAGATCCAATCTTGCTGCAGGGAAATGTTGGAATATGTCTTCTCCAGGTAAAGGTTCTGTTATTATTATTATTATACAGGATTTATATAGCAACAGCAGCAGCGCTTTACAGTAAAGAAGGGACACAGTACAATTACAATACAGTTGAAGAGGCAATAGGAGGGCCCTGCTCATAGAGTTGTGATTGTACTACAAAGTATCCAGAGTCCTAATACAGTTTCCACAGCTTTGCTGTTTCCCCAGACTGGAAATTTTTCTTAAACACTATATAGCAAATTGTGCAAAAACAACACCTTCATTAAAGCATTACTCACATTAGTGAATGGTAGCCAAGTGATTACATGCAGGAGACCCAGCAGGAGTTCCCAATGATTAGCAGCAGGCAAAAGCCCCATAGAAAGCAACAGGAGACTGACCACTCCAGCAGCTATTCAAGGCTATTTGCATGTAATCACTCATGGAGCGATTACCTGCAAATGATCAGCCCTAGAACAGGCATTCTGCATCTATTAGCAGGTAATTGCTTCATGAGTGATTACATGTGAACATTCTCGAATAGCTGCGGGAACTGTTAGCTTCCTATTATCTTCAGTTGGGCTTCTGCCCGCAGCTAATCGCTGTGGGCCCAAAGTAGTAAAGACTTGTACTTTTAAGCTCGCAAACTTAACAAACTCGGTTTGTCATATAAAATAATCTCCACAAAGAGACCTGCTCAATGCTCACTAAACAGGAGAAAGCCCTATCGTAGATCCTTTTAGAGAGTATAAAACCACTATCCCTAGTGAGCATCGTTGCTGACCAATCTCAAGGATGGACCCTACTCATTTAAGCTTTGATTAAGTGGGCTCATCCCTGATACCTTTTAAGCAGGGCTCTTCTGGGGGGTATCTTCTGTTCCTGGAGGTTTGTTCTATATGCCCCTGACTTTGTTAATCTCAGTGCCCTTGTTACTATTAAGTTTTAATAGAATTATTGGTCCTTTGTACCAGGGGCTCCACCTGCTGGATTCAACCAACTACCCAGCTGCTGAACTAGCAGGTCTGCATTGACTATCATTTGGCTGGGCCAATAGGCATAGCAACAGTGATAAAAGGTTCTGCTTGTGGTGGTTTGTAAGGTTGTTGGTGATTGGCTAATAGATGGCATTCAGATACATGTAATGGGCAGCTAAACAATAATTACTAAGAAGCGAGTGGTTCGTTTTAGTGATGCCACACAGATTCTTATTTAAAGGATTATTTAAAATGTCAAAATGTTACAAGCTTCTACTGGGAAGTAAGGCAAGTTTTTCACCAATGGTGCTAATTTTTATTTTGAAGACAGCTTGCTTTTGTTGGTGTTTGCTGCATGAGGGTGCTGGGAAAGAGTGAGCTGCATCTGCATAGATCCTGTATGTGCATCTAGGCATTTGCCTACTCTTCCTCCCGCCATTTTGGCGACTTAATGGAGGGGCTTGTCTCCACATGGTATTTCGTTTAACCTGTCGACTATACTTACAACATTGAGACCATACCTTTTAGGAATCTGCTCTACTCCCATGCAGCCCTCTTACTGCCCATAAAGTATCTATATATAATATAGACGGCACGGGTTGACCCACACCACCGGGCAGCCCACCCTTCAGTGAGCCCTCCTCCCTGGAGTTCAGCCATGGGGGTGGTTAATTCCGCTCCCTACCTCACCTTTCCCTCTACTACTTCACCTACCTCTCTTTCACAAGCCGTTATATTGGGATCGATCTTCGCTACCTACCTTCGTGAACATTATGATACTTGCGGCAGCAGCATCCTTTAGGCCCCTTTCACACTAAGGAGCTTTCCTAGCGGTTTTGTGCTAAAAATAGCGCTTCCAAAACGCTTCTAAAACGGTGCCCATTAATTCCAATGTACCTATTCACACTGGGGCGTCACGCTGGTGCCTCGTTTTAAAAAGTCCTGCAAGCATGATTTTTTGTGCTTATTCTGAGTGCTAAAAATAGCGCATTAAAAATGCCCATATACATTGAAATGAATGTAAAGCGCGTTAAATGCACCAGCAAAACGCTCAGAGGTTGTGGAAAGGTCAAAATACCAGGAAGTAAACAGGATGTAATGTAGGGGGATGTGCTATTTATTTAATGCTAGTGCTTCAAAAGCGCTCGAAAAGCGCTTGAAAAACACCTGGGCGTTGGTGCTAATTATAGCACTAACGTGGGAAAAACGCGGCAAAAACGCGGTAATAACGCTTTATGTTTTGCGTGCATTTTTCAAACGCCTCAGTGTGAAAGTAGCCTTACTCTTGTTTTTACCCTTATCACCACTTCCCCCTGATGAAGAGGAACAACGCACAATCTTGAAACGCGTTGGGTTGCACTCTGTTTCAATTACACAGTAGTGCATTAAATAAGTGGTTCTGCTATATGTACTGTTGCATTTAATAACGTTCTGTAGATTGGGGAATGTACCCCTTGCTTCATCCCCTGTCTCTCCCCCCTTTTTCCCTTTTTTAGCTACTATTTTGTAATAAACTTAAAACTTTTTTATACCTATTGCATTTGTTTTTATGGAGTCTATGCCCTTTAAAGTCCCACCAGAGGATCTGTTTTTTGAATTTGTATTTAGGGATGTGGGCATATTCTCCACATATCCCAAGGAGTTAAAGCGTACCCATTGCTTTTGTGGCAATTACACTCTTCTCCTTGTGAATTTTTAGGCCTCATACACACTGACTTTTTTTGACGCCAACGTTTTTTGCAGCTCTCTGTGTTAGTCAATGGCCCCATAAAAATGGCGATGTTTTTTAGCTGTAGAGGGCTTCGCTGTTAGGGAGCTGTAACTAGAATCCACGGCCAGCGCATTCTGAGGCTGTAACGTATTGGCGTTTTTTTATGCGAATGCCGCAAAACGATCACTAATTGACGCCGACGCTCACTAACGCTCATTAACGCCCATGCAAAACGCCGAAAAAAAACACAGAATTTTCCCTGACTTCGGACTTAACGTTTTGTTTATTTTTAAAACATACGCCAGTGTGTATGAGGCCTTAGGCGTCATCCTTAGTGACTTTGCAGCAGGCAGTATGATCTGTAGCAGATCAGGTCATCTCTAATAATAACCAGTATGTATGGTGTGGTCAGGTGGTAAACTCCCATGTTATTTATGGGAAGGTTGCCGTATGAATAATTTTGTGTTTCAGTGATGACTATGTTACTAATGAATGGACATGCTGAAATTGTAAGTGATGTCACTGGAACCTGGTGGAGGATAGACTGCATTTTCAGATATATTAAATCCAGATAAAGGATAGGCAAACCTTTTAGTTATGCAACAAAATGTTGATAAAGGATTGGCTATACTTTCAGCTATATCATTGAATCCTCATGTTAGGAAAGGGAAAACATAATAGATGGGTCACTTGATCCTAGTGAAAAAAGATACATTTAACTCGCAACAATGTCATTGGATCTTGGTGGAAGCTGTTGAATTTTCAGTAAGGGCCCGTTCACACAGGGGCGATCTGACTTAGGCAGGCTTTGCTAGGTGACTTTCAGCGCGACTTCAGGCGACATACAGCGCGACTTCATGCCAGGCCTGTGGCCAATCAGAGAAGGGAGGGAGGGGGTTTCCCTAGTCATGAATCCTATTCTTTTCACTGTAAAGTCGCTACCATGTAGATGGGGGATCCGACTTGGAGGCGACTTCTATTGAATTCTATGGGCACAAGTCGGATAGAAGTTGCCTTGAAGTTGTGCAGGAACCTTTTCGGAAGTCGGAGCAAATTCAGTAGTGTACATTAAGACGGCTCCCATTCGCTTCAATGGGATTTCAGATGTCAAGCAACTTGGGGCGACTTGAAGCGACTCAAGTTGGAGCGCAAGTCGCCCCTGTGTGAACAGGCCCTTAGTCTTCGTGAAATCAAATATGAGCATTTCTAGTAAGGTCTTATGATGGTGAAAGATTGGTTGAATTTTAGTCATGTCAATGGATCCTGGTGCAACTATGCAATACATTTTCAGTGATGTCTTTCCCTTAGTGTGTTTAAATTATGGGTGAACTTCAGCTTTAGTAACTGTATGAAAACTATTATTTAGGCACTCACACCTGAGTTGAATAGACAAGTGATAAGATATTAAGGCCTCATTCACAGCATGGTGCAGAGATGTCCGTTTTTCGGCAGGCGTTCTGCAAGGGCAGAACAGAAACATTGGTTCTTTATGTGCCCATGTTCACATCACAACGTGCAGATTTTTTTTCTGCACAGGAATCTGCAACGTATATGCAGTTTTCTGCACATGAAAAAAATGACAAGACATCAACATTGGTGTGCATAGGACACATAACTGATGTGCATGAAAACTGATGTCAACGTGCATGAAAACTGAGGTAAACGGATGTCTCTTCAAGTGAAATCTGCGAGCTTTTTCCATCAGTTTTCATGCATCTATTGTGTGAGCCTTAAAGCATTTGCAGTTTATTATCAGTGTTCCTCCAATCTTATTATCACCCTATTTCTCACAGGTCTTATGATACCAGTGACACTGTCCTGGTGTGGGAATGGTAAACATTATGTGTGCGTTGGGCATAGAGTCAACAGTTTAGTTAGGATATAAGTCATGGGCTGTTAGAGTAGTAAACTCTTCTGTCAATATTGTCAAAGGACAATATACATAAAATAAATGGGTTACAAGGAGAAGCTGCCTCTCTATCCTGTTATTACACTGTACTATATATCTGGATTCAGTACAGACTTCAGCTAGTAATCTGGAAAGTCTTGCACTTGCCCGAAGTCCTAGTTGGCTGTATCTATGGACTTGTGTGAGCTCCTATGGGGTACGTCACCTTATTACCTCTGCAATAACCAAGAGCAAATTGCATCGGCAACCTACCTACCTTCCTTTTTAGATCTCAATATTATTTTTTTATTCAACTGTTACCACTATCATAGTTGCGCATGCTTAATTACATCAATAAGCTGGGCAAAGTGTGCCATACAGTTAATACTGGTGGCAGGCATAGCGACAGTCATAGAATATCTAAAACCGAAACACCCCAGAGAAAGAAAATAAATAAAACCAAACTCTGGAGAAAACAAATACCCACTTTGGCTCGATTCGCACTGCCGCGACTTGGGATCCGATCCCCATGTCGCGTGACATGTGAAATCCCATGTTAGTCAGTGAGAGCTGTCTTAATTAGCACTACTGAAGTCGCTCCAACTTCAGAAAAGGTTCCTGTACTACTTCAACGTGACTTCTATCCAACTTGTGCCCATAGACTGAAATGGAAGTTGCTCCCAAGTCGGATCCTCATCTTAATTGATGTGATTTGGAATTGACATTAGAGGAAGATTACACAGGCATTCCATGAAGTTGCTTCAAAGTCATGCCGGAGTCGTCTGGCTAAGTCACACTGTAAGACGCACGACTATAAGGTCGCGGCAGTGTGAACTGAACCTTAGTGGGGACACCCAACAATGCTTGTTCATGCACACTGCAGCTGTCAAATGCCTGTGTTACAGACGCTTGAGGTTTGGTTTTTGTCCTGCCCCTAAACGCCTCTCAGTGAGCTTATGTGTCCACGCACACATAGGCATTTACAGGCGGCAGGCGCAGAAATTGGAACTCGGCAAAATTGTGTTCAAGTGAGGAGCTTTGGGGCAGAAAAAACTCCTGACGCATCTAAACATGTGTAAACGTCTAAAAGCACCTAAGCATTAATTTTAGTTTCTAGAATAAATAAATATTCAGGCCAATGAAATTAATAAACGCCCAAACTTTTGACACGCCTCTAGGCATCTAAATGCACCTAGACACATTTTAAAAATGCTCCTTAAGATGTGTTTTTAATGCTGCTATTCTCCTGTCCAAAGAAGATTGTTCAGGAAAGCATAGTGTGCATGAGGCCTAAAAAGAACTTTTACTTGAACTTTACCCATGAAAACATATTAAAAATAATGTTCTTTAGCAAGGAATATACATTCCACATTAATATTGTTTGCTATCAAAAGTAGAGTATGGTTTAAATTGCCCCCAGCTTTGTTCCTGTTTCTTCTTGCTGGAGGCTGCAATTTTGCTGAAGCCCAGAGCCCTTGAGCAGCAGTAAATCTTTAGACTGTCAGCAGATCAGCCTCTAGTGGCTCTGATTTTAGGCATAGTGCCGAAAAATAGAGAGCCGCTAAGGCAGAGCAGGGTTAGACAGTTTATTAATAAATAGACGAAATTACAATAATAAAGCGAGCTCTAGTCAAATATAAGCAACTGGCACTTAAAGGTGAATATACAACCTAAAGTTCGACAACATAAAACAAACAAGTTCAGCGCTAAACATCAAAACAAAAAGTGTATATAGTCCAATGTTCTAAAGTTCCAAATATGACTGACAACCAAAATGGTCTGTGTTGTGTCTCCAAGCTTCCATGAGAGCAATACAATGTGCCAAACAACTCACCAGAAAGTGCAATGAAAAGTGCCTTAAATATCACAGTGTTCCATAGTGACAACCACCCTCCACCATTGTATGCACTCACCAGATATGGGATCTTAGGAAGCCTTATATCAGTCTCCTGATGTATGGTCCTAGTATCTGTCTCTTGACATTCAGCCAGATGTCATCCAAGGCAAAGGATAAACCAGAAGGAAACCATGAGGAACCAGCACAGATATGAATCCTCAGGGAGCTTGACATCCGTCTCCTGACGTTCAGCAGGATGTCATCCGAAATGAGGGATATGCAGAAATGTCACCATAGGGGACTGGCACTAAAAAAACTTAACACCGAGGAGCCCAGAAAGCGAGAAATAATAGTCGCCACCCCTTGCACTGGGATTCGGCGATATGAGATGTTTAGCGTTGCACTTGTTTGTTGTATATTAGACAGTTTCTTACTGGATTTTAAAGTTTAGGCACTTATTTTTAATGTTTTACATTGATATACCTGCAGAGGCCAGCATGAAGTTTTCTAGCAGGCCTTAAAGTGGAAGTAAAGCTGTTTTTTTTTTTTTTACAAATGGCTGACAGGCAGGGTATTAATGACAGAAGAGACCCTATTGGTCTATTCCGCCATAAATGCATCCTTCTACCTGTGAGCTGCCATGTTAGTTGAGCCACACATGTGCAGCTCAGCGAACATTTACAGCCCCGATCCATGCCACGGCGATGTGACTCCCCTGCGCATGCGCGGGAGTGACGTCATCACAGCCTGGCAGATCAAACGGCAGAAGGCATGGGACCTGGAAGATGGAAGCGCCGGGGGACTGCCAGACCGGTACCATTGATGCGCTGAAGGACACCATATGACCGGTAAGTCTGCCATAATGTACTAATATGCTGTGCATACTAGCACATTGTGACATAATCCACATGAGTGGCCTTAATACAAAATTTTTATAGCGGACTCTACTTTTTAATTAAATTTTTTGACTAAAATTATACTTTAAGATATCTTATCCCTGACTCCCTTGTAAGTGGTGCTCAACTCTTTCTTCATGATCTTTTTTACTGGTACCCTAGGCATAAATGAGCATTTTACCTTTGCACCCTAAGCTGAGAGCGCTGATCAGGAGCCAGTCAGCTGCTGGTTTTCCAGCATGATCGTCCGCCAGAAGCCGCAAACGGCTGCCATACACACAGACCGAATGTCGGCCAGTTTCCATTGAACCTGCCAATTTCGCCTGACATTTGGCCCGTGTCTACTAGTTATAGATGAGGGCAGTGGCCATTTATTAGTGCTGTTTAGGCTGTCCATACATGGTTCAGAGATTCGAACCAATAGTGGGCAGGCTGAATGTACCAAATTGATCGATCAGTCAACTTGGATACAACCAGCCTGCTGGATTTGTTTGTGATTACATTTTTTTTTTTTTTTGGTTGAACTAGATGGACTTGTGTCTTTTTTCAACCTGACTAACTATGTAACTATGATTATCGCAAGCGTCTGCTATAGCCGCTAACGATAATCACTGTCTTCTCCCAGCAGGGGCAGCTTTCCCTACTGGGAGAAGACAGTGGCCCGGCAGGAGGGATTCCCGCATCAACACTGTCTGTGTGTGCGGGGGAATCGAGCAAATTTCTTTCCTGGTTGCTGGAAATAAATTTTGCTTAGTCTATGGCCGGCCCTAGGCAGTTGTTACTGGAACAAATGTCTTAATTGTAAGATTCCCCCCTTTTCCTTTTCTGGTAACAAAACCATTTTTTTTTTTAATATCGCTTTTAGTCTCAATGATTATGGCCACCAAGACAAATCGAAAGGGTTCATTTCTACTCTGGTGACTATAGTTTTTTTTTTTTTTTTTTTACTTTGTCCTATCTTGAATCTTGATGACAATAGTTACCAAGACAAATTAGAGCTGCACGATTAATCGTATTAAAATCGCGATCTCGATCCACCCCCATGCGATCTCCATTGGGCATTACCGCGATTTTCAGTGCAGTTAATGGGGTCTGACTAGTGGGTCGACTCAGCGTGACTTGACTGTAATAAAAGTCAATGCAAGCCGCATGAAGTCTTTTCTAAGTCGGAGCGACTTGAGTCTCAGGGGAGACTTCCAAGTCTGGGCAGAGAGCCAAGTTCTGAATTCACCATTACTTCAAAGAAATTAACTCTGAATGAACTACCCTTGTATGGAAGATGTTTGGGTTAACCATTTAAAGACTACATTTTTCCTGACATTTGCTGTTTACAAATAAAAATCCATTATTTTGTGCTAGAAAATGACTTAGAACCCCCAAACATTATATATATATATATATATATTTTAGCAGAGACCCTAGAGAATAAGATGGTGGTTTTTGCAATACTTTATGTCACACTGTATTTGTGCAGCTGACTTTTAAACGTAATTTTTTTGGAAAAATTACCCTTTCAAAAAACTAAACAGTGCTGTTAGCCCAATTTTTTTGTATATGTAATATATTACGCCGCGAGAATCGTGATCTTTATTCTAAGCAAAAAAATCGTGATTCTCATTTTGGCCAGAATCATGCAGCTCTAGGACAAATAGATAAGGGTGCATATCCCTAGTAGGGATACAGACTGCAATACAAGTCTGACAGGGGGTTCTTAACCCCCAACACTGTTAAAAAAAAAATGTTTTAGCTTTAGATAGGGTTTAAAATCATTATCTTTATGCCGTATTGCTGCACCCCCCTCATTTTTTCATGAAAACTTTATAAACAAATGGCGATTGAAACCCTATATATGCCATGCCTTCATTTTAGTGTTACACAATGGATGACATTTTATTTGCTAGTTTTTATCATTTATTTCTGCCTATAATTGAATCAAGGGAAATGTCAGACAGCCCTGTTGGTAAGATCTGATTTACAGTGGCGTGGCCTGCGTGGTATTCCCAGTGATCTATGTGAAGGGAGGACTTGCCCTTGTGGGTTCTGTTCAGGGAAGAATCATCTGGCTGCAGTTGAAGTTGGTTTGTCAGTGATTCCTATTTTTACCTTTGCTTTGATCTTGTGTTTATGCTAAGCTGTATGTAAATGAGCATGATGAATACAGAGCTGTTTTTAATTAAACACAGCAAGAACACGGTTTTGTTCTAATGAATGTAGTTTTCATTATACATTGCATACAATGGAAGATTGAAATAAAAGAGCCAGATTTGTAACAAACATGATCATTATCCATGGACAGCGTTCTTTTTTTCAATACACCTTGTGAACATCATGGACTATAGATATAGCTGTACTCAGTGCGACAGCTGCAACAAACTTGGTTACCGCTGTCCAATCCCTTTTCCATGATCTGCGAGTTACTATCTGCGTGGCCTGTTCTGGCCCCTACAGAAAAGATTCAAATCATAAAATTTGATGTGACTAGACTCTAAGATCCTTTTTCCCCCATGACTTTATCATCCTTAATTGGGGGAGAACATTTCTGCCAGTGAGCCTATAACCATTTCCCATCACACGGGTGGACGGCAGCATATTAAATGCAGCACTAAAGTACTGTGAGCTGCATGGTCCTGTTATTACCATTTGCTCTTGGCACCAGGAATTGGGATTAAGATAGATTGGGGTGAGAAACAGGGCACTGCAGGGGTTTACCTTGACCCATCAGATGCTGCATAGGCTGGTGTGGTGTTAGACTGAACATTAAAGCCATTTTTTTTAACTTTCCATCTATTAAATCCTCTGCCCTTGCTGTTTTAACTTTGGATAGTAAAACATTATTTTTCTGCCAGTAAATACCTTATACAGCCCACTCACTTCCTCTTTCTTGTCTGATCATTAGCCTAGGCTTATGACATCATGCAGAGCTCTCTCTCTCACTCTCGTGAGAGTTTGCCAGGGAGGGGGGATAAATCATAAGAGGGCCAATGAAAGCTGGAGAGTTGGAGGTGTGCCTCTGTGTGTCTGTGTAAATCCAGGAAGTGAACAGGCAGCAGCTTCAGCTGCCCACAGTTAAAATGATTGCAGCCAGACTGAGTGGAGGGAGATTTCTGCAGCATATTTGCTGCAGAAATACAGAGCCACAGTATATATAAAATAATATGCAAAGTGGTTGGAGGGAAGCTTAAGAATGGCAAACATTTTTATTACACATTATGTGAGCAGACTGCAGTTCCTCTTTAATAGTCCTTGATCAACCTAAACCATGGTAGGAGGTGAACTGCAGTGGTGATGGTTTATCTCTTCAGTGACAATGGATATTTGATGACATATTTCACCCAATCAGATAAAGCCTCTTTTTTTTCAACCAGGGTTGTCTGCTGCAGTCATTTTTATTTTATACTATGACTAAAATGTTATTGTACCTAGCTACAGTGTCATGCAGTGTTTGTTTAGTTAAACATTATTATTTTTTATTTATTTATTTCAGGTACTTATGTAGCACCGTCAATTTTATGCAGCATTTTAAATATATATTGTACATTCACATCAGTCCCTGCCCTCAAGGAGCTTACAATCTAAAGTCCCTAACTCACATTCATACATACATATAGTAGGGCCACTTTAGACAGGATCCAATTAACCTACCAGTATGTCTTTGGAGTGTGGGAGGAAACCCACGCAGGCACAGTGAGAACATGCAAAATCCAGGCAGGTAGTGTCGTGGTTGGGATTTGAACCAGCGACCCTTTTGCTGCCAGGCTAATGTGCTTCCACTACACCACTGTGCTGCCCTTTGCTTTTTTATGAAATCTGCTTATTAAAACTCATGATAGGTAAATATACTTAACAGTCAATAATAAAAAAATTGCATTTAAAGCAGATCCCCCTCCTTTCCAAACATGCAGAAAAAAATCTCTGATGCATGTATTTTTGCATGCTCCTCCTAAGACATCTACAAGTCAATTTCTTAAATATTTATTTAGCTATTTACATAAAATTGATTCCTGTTTCCTGGTTTATTCAGGCACTGGTGATAAAGCCAGGGCCTCACAGATGCTTTCTGGTAAAGCTGCTTCACCAGTGCCTTCCCTTGAGATCTCATCTCTCTGCACATTGAGGTCTCGCGAGATTTCTGGAAGATCTTAGTTTTTATACCTTTCAGATGACGTCTACTGTCACAGAGGCAGATACCAAGCTATGCATGAATTAACAAAATAATGTGACATTTCCTTAATTCATTCATAAATTTGTGATTGTGGTAAACTATTTCAGGGAGTAAAGGATGACGGAATCATCTACCCTTAGTTAAAATGGCTGCTGGGATAGGAGCACAGAAAGAGAAAAACGAAAGGAAGAGCCTGCATATTACAGAAATGTATGTAATTTCTGAAATGCCGTTTTACAAGGTTACAACTGGAGCCTTGAGTTTTTTATTAGGGTTCCAGTGAAGGTTCGCTTTCAATCCAAACTTCAACCACAAACATTTTTTATTGATATAAACTTCTCAATATCCGCAAAGGATAAAAAATCTACTTTGTGTGCACCAAATGCTTTTTCAAACCAAGATATTATCTTGTAAAAGGAGTGGTAACCTCATCACTGTGGTGTACATAGCCTGTGCAGAGAGCAGAGCCTTATGTGCAGTGCTTTCTTCTATTGGCACTACAACCGAATGGCAAGCACCTGAGACATTTATTTATATTGGATGGCTTAAATCAGCTTGTCCACTTATGATCCAAGCTGGTGGCCGCCCTTTTACAGAGCATTAGAAGAATACTTAGCAGTACACTACTATTGGAAAATATTTAGAGGAGGTGGACCAGGGCTCTTTTGCATGCATGTGTACTTAAACTGGCCATATGCTGTTTGAAATTCGGCTGGTTCAGCAGGACCCAGAAAAATGTTGATCAGTGTGTGGCCGTCCCTGCTTGACAAAAGTCGATTGCTTAGGACGTGTTAGGATTTTTTTCTTGATGGGCATTTGCAGCCTCTGATCAGTGAGGCTCCAACCATCAGAATACAGCGTCCCAACAGGAGGGATTCCTCCATCCACCTCCTTTGTGTGCATGGAGGAATTTTTTATTTTTCCCCCCCTTCAACCCGTTAACTAAAAGGGGAAAAAAAAGAAAACTGTCTAGCTTTACTGAAGGTCCTCATCAAATGTACCATTTGTTATAGTTCTGGTAAAGCTAGAGGCTCTACAAATATCTTTTATCATTCTGCTATTGCTAATAGGAGAATAGATATTACTTTAACTCAGGTCAAATGTTTCCTGGAGAAAGGACAGAAAAAGGACACTGTTAGCTCATAATGGGAACAAATTGAAAAGTTATTAAGATTATATGTCATTTGGAAGTAGGAGATCTACACCGATTTTCATTATGCGGTTTTTAGATTAGATAGATTTTTCCTTCTAGCGGAAATCAATGACCTAGATCTTTGCCCATCAGAAATATTATTATGATGGATTTAATTAGCTTCAATAGTTTGCCCATCACTTTACAATATAAAGGGAGATAGTACAGTTACATTAAAATGAAGACAAAATGCATTAGGAGGGCCCTGCTTATATGAGCTTACAATCTAAAAGGGAGGGACAAGTGATACCAATAAGTGGACAGAGTAGGGGGTGGCCAATCAGACTTGGGTAAGGAGTTGCAGGGGATGGAATGGCTCTGGAGAAGTCCTGGCGGTGATGAGGGAGCTAGCATACAGGAGGTCTCGGCAGGAGGGAAGAGGATAGTTTGGGTGAAAATTTGAGACCAGCTTGGTGATGTAGCTCAGAGCAGATTTAGTTGGCTTTGTATGTTGATAGTGTTTTGAATCTTACTTGGAAGCCAGTAAAGGGATTGGTAGAGAGAGGTTGCGAACCGTGAAGAGGTTGGTAAGGTTAATGAATCTGGCAGCATTCATGGTAAAAATTACATATTTTTATCAGTCTGTATAGTGAGTGTTAAACTTAATGAACTCCACCAGACCATGAAGTGTAAAACTGGCTCCTATCATTGCTGACCTCTCCTAAAAATTTCCTGGCTTACTTTACTGATTTGTGGATCTTTGGCTAAGCAAGTATTGAGGCCTGAGGCATAGCATAACAGCCAGGCAACTGGTATTTTTAGAAAAAGGTTAGCATTGCAGCCTCTGTACTACTCTGATATGTTTACTTTAAATGGAACATTCTTTCAAGACACCTGGCTTATAGGAAACATAAAATGGATTATTGGAGTGCCAGGATCTAAGTGCTGTTTGATCTCCGCTCAGAATTATGTGCGTTTGGCACTGATGCTTTTTGGCATCCAGTTATTAGGTGACTACAGTTTTTTAGTGATCGACTTAGGGTTATGGATTAGGTTAGGGGTTTGGTTAGTTGATGAGAATGAACTTGACAACCATTTGAAATGTCTAAAGCTGAACTCAAGGCAGATGAAGGCCTAAACTGATGCTGCACTGTAATTCTTAATACATCATTGCATTTTGTTAAATGCAAGCAATGCAAATACTTGAATTTGACCAGGTATGAGCCTCTTACAGTTTCTGTACAGCAAGGCTGGAGTATGAGATAAAGTGCACTAGTGCAGTAGATCTCAACCCTATCCTCAAGTACCCCCAACAGGCCATGTTTTCAGGTTTTCCTTTATCTTGCACAGGTGCTTTAAATCGGAGTCAGTGGCTGGGTATTTTGGACAGCTATTTTATCTAAAAGAAATTCCCAAAACATGGCCTGTTGGGGATCCTTGAGAACCACTGCACTAGCGCAAAGCATGCTGATATGACGAGAGAGCAGTGGGGGCTGGTGCTAAAAAAATTTTTTGGGGGGAGCAAACAAACCCCTCCAGGTCTGCACTCCCCATGGTCATACATTCATACACACAAACACTAGAGTTGCCACCTCATCCCTTTAAACCCAAACACATATGAATTACACAGGTTCTGAGGCTGATTTAATGCAGATAAGGCACCAAGTGAGTTTAATTACCACCTTAATCAGCCACAGAGCCTGTGTAATTAATATGTGTTCGGGTTTAAAGGGGTGAGGTGGCAACCCTAACAAACACACACCAAGACTGATAGCACTGACATATTCCTTGGCACCTTATGAAGAACCATATCCACCAATCACTACCAAAGTGCCGCTTACAATCTAACATCCCAGTCACAATCACAGACACTGAGGCCAATTGGGGTCACAGGTTAACCTCACCAGTTGCAGGTAGAAAGCAAAGCACCTAAAGCATGCCTAAAACACAAGAAACCTACAAACTCCATGCTGACAGGAATCAAACCCAGTACCCCGCAGCTCACACATATGCAACCTACAAATTCCATGCAGACAAGAATTAATCCTAGTACCCTGCAACACAAGCAACCTACAAACTCTATGCACGAAGCTATCAAACCCAGTACTCCACAGCTCAAACACAACAACCTACAAACTCTGTGCAGACAGGAATCAATCTTTGCACCCCACAGCTCAAACTCATGACCCACCAATGAGCTGAAAGCCCCCCTTAGTACATCAAACTCAACACAACTGCTAAAGAACCACAAGTCCCAGCAGAGCCACCATAACAATCTCCAGCAGCCAAGGACTACATTATTATGAAAGAGAACCTGCCTCTGTCCATCAAACCCAACATGCCCCCACAACAGCACCAACTTTACAGGAGAGCTGTAGTAACCCTTGCTGTCAGGACATGCTTGCACTTGTAGTTCACCAGCAACAGACGACTGTACTGAGGGAACAGAGAGAGCTCACATCAACCGACAGCAAAGGGCACTACTGGGCTACCTAGGCAGGGTTAACCCTGTCCATGCCACCTGAGCCAGCAGCAGCTAGGCAGGCAGGGAAGGCTGGATCCCCCTCCTGCTGCCTGCAAGTCATGCACTGGTGAACTAGGTCAGGCAGCCCCCTCTACTGACCTGAATAGCAGATGGTGGAAGGAGACCGCTCCAGGGTTCCCTCTTGCTGGTGATCTGCAGGCATAGCGGGGGCACAGTGCGGGGACACCATCTCTCCTCTGGCTCAGCGGCGGCTGGTGGGACTGTCAGTATGCAGGCATAGCAGGGGCACAGGTCGGGGACATCTCTTCTCTGGTTCAGAACAGTGGCAGCCAGTGGGTCGGTCGGTCGGTCAGCAGGCATGGGGGGAGGGGGGCACAGTGCGGGGACAAATCCTCTTCTCTGGCTCAGGACAGCAGTGGGTTGGTGGGTCGGTCAGCAGGCATAGCGGGGGTACAGTGCGGGAACACCTTGGCTGGTGGGTTGGTCAGTTGCCTGGCGTCTCCTCCTCGGCATCACGGCGGCCGTGTGTCCCCTCCCTCCTCCTCCTAGGCCAATAGAATCGCTTCTCCTTTCGGCCAGTCAGGAAACAGGTCTCAAGACTCGGCTAGGAGGAGAATCAGTGTGACAATAGCGAATATTAATTTGCTATTGTCACACAACTGGGTGCAATTGGGGCGCAGTGCTCTGCGCCCCGAGCCATCCCTATTTTGAAGCCTGTCAGAGCCTCTGGCTCTAATCACGTTTCAAAAAAATACACCCCCCCCCCACTGGAATCCATGATCCAGCACCCTGTATGTAGATCCTAGTGGACGGGCTGCTACTGGGAGAGAGTATAGCAACAGAAATTAACTCATCATTGTGTTGCTGCTTCTTTCACTGTTCAGTCTCAGGCGGGGGTGGGTCCAGAACAACCTGGGCTCACAGAAGTCTGTTTGAATGATGCTGGTCATCAGACTGATGATATCCTGTGGCAGAAAAGGTGTATGCCCAATCTGGGAGCAGACCCGACTCAATATCTGTAATTACTTGGGCTTGTGGTAAGAAAGGCAGTAAGTTACAGGCTTCCTACACCCAAAATTACCAGAGGAGTCACAATAGGCAAAGCAAACCTGAATAAGGGCAAATAGAAATAAGACTGCACAATTCAAATACATATAATGTATATGATTATGATTGTTACATAAGCCTAGTGGCAAATGGTCTCCTTTAAGTGTTAGGGTTAAAAGACACAGAGGATACAGTTTAGGGGCATTCTTTCATACGCTATAATGTTCAACTTTGGCACTGAAAATCATCCCAAAAACCCATGTAGTAAAGAAAATGTACACAAGGAAATTTCAGAATGATTTGCTCATAGCAGATTTTCACCCACTTGTAATGTGAGAAGCCTAAAAATGTGTTTAAGGACCACTTACCATCTGACAACTTTGCTAAATGTAAGTGCCAAATGGGTGACTAATCATCTCAGAACTGTACACCCCCCCCCCCCCCCAAAAAAAAAAAATTAACCTTGACCAGTTTATATTTTGTAGGCAGGCCTGTGATCGTACAACTTGAGTGAATGGCCAGTTACACTTTACCTTCTAAATTTTTTCTTCGTTATATGAACTGATAGAAATGAGCCTTTGGTTAGGTGGGGCGGGCTTGCCTGGAGGGAACACTGTCCCGCATCTGCTTAAGGGAGATTACAAGTAACAAACTTCAGTTGTAAAAAATGTGTTCTATTCCATACGCTGGCCCAAGACCATATTAATAGAACATATATATCATACCAAATATTAAATGGTACCCACAGAGCTGTTTGACCATCTTTGTAACTGAATATGCAGCAAAGGTCTAGTTGAGGGTCAATCATCCACACCACATCCCAAAATATATAGCAAAAATGACAAAAAAAAAGGACTTTAAGGGTGCGACCCCCTCAGTAAGTCACTCACAAAAGACATAGTGTTTATTCTTTATTAATCATTGAAAACATAAAACATAGTTGCATAAAAACAAATGAGCATAGTTCTAACAAAGCAATATTTATCTCATCCTATCAGAGGCTGCACCAGGAATCCGTATACAGCACCACCATTATAATAGTATATAAAGGTCCATAGGTCCCAAATAAACAATGCTACTCGTCACTTGGTAAATGCAGTCTCACTCAACATGTTTCGCATAAAATTCTTTCTTAGGAGTAGGGTGATGAAGAGATTCTAAAGCTGTTTAAAAGCTAGGTGGTAGAACTAGGGCTCCAAACATCAATTAATGGTGTGGGGATTCCCAGGGACCCCGAGAGGCAAAAGTAGGGGGTGCATACGGATGCACTCCAGAGAGGGGGTATTAAAGCACAACATCAGCACTGCACAACATGTGCCATCATAAATGTAGGTAAGTAAACATACAAAACTGGGTAAAGGATGTTTCAGTAAAGGAGAGCTTTTGTTCCCATAGCATCACACAGAGGGGGAAAAGGGTCACAACCTCCTGTGGATGCTAGCGCCCAAATCATCACACCGGCCGTAACTGAGCAGAGGAAAGAAACTGTTATAAGGGATCAGAAAAACACCACAAAGGTAAATATAATTTGCACAAGAGAGTTCATCCTCCTTACGCCATTAAAATGTTTTTTATGTTTTTTGGGTGGAACGAACCATATCATTTTTTTCCTCAGTAGAAGCTTCTCTTTCTAGAATTACACTTATTTGTGGGGCTCAGCATTCACTGGAATCTACAAGAGAACAATTAACTTCCTAGTCCACTGTAAAAACCAACACTCGTTCATACAAGCCACTGGGGATTTTACTGTGTGTGAGAAAAGTCCTGCGGTTACAAGAACCGGATGAGAGTCTGCTAGTTATTCCCCGAGTGCATATCAAAAATGAGGTCAACTACTAGGTCAAAAAAATGAAGCACTTTCAGAAGCAGTTTGAATTAATGGGATTGTTTTAGCTTAATAAACAGATTTTAAACATGAGGAAAATCAGAGCCCTATTTTCCTTTGCCTTTTTTATGGCAGCAATGTCTGGCACAGTATTGTGAATACTGTAAATGATAACGGAACAGATCACAGGGGGAAGTATTGCCTGGTCTTTGTTATTAATCGTATATAATGGAATACCATGCTTAAAGGAAACCCCTATCTAGGAAAATCTAGGCTGCCATTGCTAATCCAGTAGTTTGTGGCATTGACCCAGAACAGGTAGGCAGATTAGGAGCTGTACTTTACTCTGACTTTATTTGCAGCATGTTTATCCCAGGTCAGGTGACTCAGAAAGTATTGCCAGTGGCAGCCAGGCGTTTTCAGTAGGAGCTAAATTTTTCTCCAGCTACAGGTTTACTTTAAAGCCAAACTCCAGGCTCTGCAATTCCCAGGCCGCCCCTTCCTCCCCTAAAATCCTCATCCTCATATTATTTTATAATTTTTTTTTTTTTAATGCTTTAACTTTTTTACATTTACCTTTTCTAAAGTTTTCAGTCTGGCCAGTAAAAGGT
Source organism: Glandirana rugosa (assembly GCA_018402905.1). Lineage (NCBI taxonomy): Eukaryota > Metazoa > Chordata > Amphibia > Anura > Ranidae > Glandirana > Glandirana rugosa. The sequence continues at coordinate 378,486 of BLSH010084869.1, read as the reverse complement.
CCTCTTCCTTTTCCCTCTTCTTTTCGTTGTTGGGTGGTCCTTACTGAGGTAGAGAATGGCAGTGACATGACGACGCCACCAGTGCACTGTGGATGGAAGGCACCCTGATGATACCCTGTGCGTATTATTCTTTAAATACAATGGCAAGTAAAAGTATGTGAACCTTTTGAAATTAAATAGTTTCCTGAATTTGCCAGAAATTGTGATCTGATCCTCATCTCATTTATGAAAGACAAACATATTGTGCTTAAGCTAACAGACCAAAAATTCTCATTTTTTGTGTCTCTGAGAAATTTTTGACCAATCCTCTTTACAAAATTGCTTCAACTCAAACACATTTTTAGTATGTCTGATGTGAACGCCTCCCTAAAGGTCATTCCACAACATCTCTATGGGGTTAAGGTCTGGTCTCTCGCTTCAAAAGGCACATTTTCTTTTACTGAAGCCAGTCTGTGTTGAATTTACTTCAGTGCGTAAGGTCATTGTCCTGCTGCATCACCCAACTTCTACTAAGCTTAAGCTGGCAGATAGCCACCCTGACATATCCTGTTGGATATATTAATAACTTGGGATGGCAAAGTGATCCAGGCCCTGAGGCAGCAAAGCAAACCCAAATTATGATGTTCCCTCCACCATACTTCACGGTTGGGATGATGTTTTGATATTAGCAAGCTGTGCCCTTTTAGCGCCATACAAAGTGCTGAGTATTCTACACAAACAATTAAACTTTTTTGTTTTATCAGTTTACAAAACATTTCCCCTAGTAGCATTGCAGTTTCCCAAGGTGCTCTTTGGCAAACTTCAGGCACGCAGTAATTTTTTGTGGAGAGCAGCGGCTTCCTCCGTGGTGTTCTGTCATGGACACCCTGTTTGTTCAAAGACTTACATATGGTAGACTCATGTTCAGGGATGTTCGCCAGTTCCAGTGATGTCTTCAAGCCCTTAGCTGTTACTTGTGGGTTTTTCTTTATCTCACGGAGTCTGCGTTGTGCCTTGGTAGTCATCTTCACTGGGCGCCCACTTCTAGGAAGAGTAGCAACAGTTCTAAACTGTCTCCATTTATAGAGAATTTGTGAACTGATGGATGCCTAAACACTTTGAGATTGCTTTGTGCCCTTTCCATCCTTATGCAGATAAACAACTTATGAGCGTATGTCGTCAGAGAACCCCTTTTTGAGAGACATGGTTCACATCAGCTGATTCTTCTTATGAACAACAGTCTTAAAATGTTTGCGTGTCTTTTATAAAAGTAGCTTTAAATCACATCTCCAAACTCATTTAATTTTTTTGGACTCCAGGTGTGCACAATTGGCATTTTTTTTGGGGGGGGGGGGGGGTCAGGTACCTAGTTTTGACAGGTACCTTCTCTCACTTCTGCTCGGGTTGTCTAGGCGGCTTGAGCAGGAGTTCTCCTCTCCCCCTCCTTCCTTCCAATTTTCTGAGACACGTCACAGGTCCCAGAAGATTGGCCGACCAATCGCACTCAGCTGTGGAGCCACAAGCTTTCACAGCCGGGTGCCCACACTTGCAATGCCGGCGCCGCAGAGAGGCAAGGGAGAGAAGCAAGGGTTCGGGCTGCTGCATGTCTGAACCATGGGACAGGTAAGTGTGTGTTTATTAAAAGTGTAGCTGCTGACTTTTAATAAACACAAAAATGAGTGGAACTCTGCTTTAAGCACAAAACTAAGACTTCGTGCAGCTCTGCAGAGAAACCAATCAGCTTCCAGTTTTTTTTTTTTTTTTTTGTCAAAGCTTAATTGAACAAGCTAAAGTTAGAAGCTGATTGGTTACCATGCACAGCTGCATCAGATTGTGTACTATCTAGTTTTATTAAATCACCCCCATTGTGTTTGTCTATTGTGCATTGAAGATGAAGTTCAGATCACATTTTATGGCAAGTTAGAAAATCAGTTAATTCCAAGGGGTTCACATAATATTTCTAGCCAATGTATAGGGAAAAAACAAAATGGCGTTTTTGTGTTAACATTGATGTTTTCAAACAAGCCATTCAACTGTATTCAGCATCATTTATTGTTATAGTGGTAGCACTAAGGATATAATAATAATATAATTTAATAATGATCTTCTGTTACAACCTATATCAATCCTTTGATTACATTTGATACATTTACAGCTAATCTGCTGCAGTGTTTCCTTCTAATAAGACTTGCTGCCTCTCTACTGAACAGTTTCCTTGAAATCACAGTTCAATTCTCTGCTGTTTGTGTCATTCTAGTGGATTACAGGGGTAATGAAAAATAAAGTCCTCATTAATTCAGACCATCGGAAGGTGTTTACATTATCATAAGTGTTTCGACCTGCAGCTATAAATCTTAATATTCCTTCCATTGCTATCTGCACACTTGTAAGATTGCTCATGCATTTCTCTATTGACTGTGCAGAAACATTTTCAATATCTTCATTCCTCTCCATGCAAAGGAACGGGCTAATACGCTTACAGAATACATGATCACTTCTGCAACATGCCATATGCTCACATGGTCTTCTAGGAATGTTTGTAGTCTCATGAAGATCTGGACGACCTAAAGCTGTTAGGCTATACAGTCTATACCAATTTTTTGTATATTTAACATCTTTATTATGGTCAGGACTAAAAATTATAAACATTTTTTTTTTTTTAGAAAGGTGTAATATTTTAATCTTATGTAATAAATGTGAAATATTGCATATTTTGTGTTTTCATATCCATACTGAATTTGGAGTTTTCAGCCCCTTTCTGTGCGCTTGGCTGTTTTTTCTTACCTAGTTCAATAGCTTAACCACTTCTCATGCTGGCCAATTCTGGCACTTAGCTGCTACATGTAAAAATCATCATTTTTTTTGCTAGAAAATGACTATTCTTTTTTAGCAAAGATCCTAGGGAATAAAATGGCGGTTGTTGCAACTTTTTATGTCACGTGGTATTTGAGCAGCGATTTTTGAAAAGTGTTTTTTTTTTTTTTTTTTTTTTTAGAACAAAACCGTAAAGTTAGTCCAATTTTTTTAAATAATGTGAAAGATAATGTTATGCCGAGTAAATAGATACCCAACATGTCACGCTTTAAAATTGCGCACACTCGTGAAATGGCGCCAAACTTTGGTACTTAAAAATCTCCATAGGCAACGCTTTAAAAATGTCTACAGGTTACCAGTTTAGAGTTACAGAGGAGGTCTGGAGCTAGAATCGTTGCTCTCGCTATAACGCATGCAGCGATACCTCACGTGTGATTTGAACGCCGTTTACATATGCGGGCGCGACTTGCTTATGCATTTGGGGGGCACTTTAAAATTTATTTTTTTTTATATTTTTTATTTCACTTTTATTTTTTTTATTTTTACACTTTTCTCTTGAAAATGTTCTTTTTTGATCACTTTTATTCCTATTACAAATGATATAAACATCCCTTGTAATTGGAATAGTGCATGACAGGTCCTCTTTATGGAGAGATGTGGGATCTATAAGACCCCACATTTCTCCTCCAGGCTGGAAAGACTGATATAAAAAAAAAATTAACTGGCTCGGTTTTTCCAGCCAAGTCCCCAGCGTTGTTTACTTCCGCCATAACATCACCCCCGGGCCTCCAAGGATCATAGAGATGACTGGTGACCAGATCTCTATGGCTAACTTCCACCGGCGACCGATTCGTTCTCTGGCTCGGAGGGCGGTGTCCCCTGCCGCTATGATTGTTCTTACGGTGCACAGAATCGCCGGCGGCAAAATGTAAATGCATAAATAAATACATTTTCCTCTCCAAGTGTCTACTGTTCACAGCTGCATAAGAGCCCCATTATATTCTTATAGATTAACTTCTAGAGAACAGAGATGGATTAGAACACTTGTCAGTTTTTATTGCTGTCTGCGTCCCCATTAGGGATTCTATTTGTCCTGTTTACCCCACTCATTGAAGGTGAAAGTAAGTTGTCCCCAAAAAAGTAATAGAGGGGAAATTATCCAATGAGGACACAAGTTCTGGTGACCCGGGGGTCCCCAAGAGATTCCCTTAATTTGCAGGGATTTCCTCTCACTTCCTGTTTTGGCTACGGGACAGGAAGTGAAGGTAAACCTCCCCAATGGGACAAATATGGCAAAAATAAACTTTATAGTAGTTATAACCCTCCCTTACTCTATCCACTACTAGTTCTAGTTCTACTTTAATACTGTGTAGCTGGTGTGAAATACTCACCAGTACACTCTTCATAGGTCTTTAAAGCACACATATACACCAAAGACATTAATCAGGATGTTTAACTCGCAGCAGAGCACAGCAGAGGCTAGGGGTTGGTGGGTGATCTCCCTGGTTAGATGCATTTGCTCTTCACTTGTAGGATTTGGGAAAAATAAATGTACTGGGAGGTGTTTTACTAACAAGAAAACTTTCCCTCAAAGTAATTGGGATTTTCAGGGCACAGATAATAAAGTCTAATTGTATATATATAAAAAATATATTTTATTGTAATTTTCTGAAGTAAAAAACAGACAAGTCATTGAAACAAATATAAAAAGACCATACAATACTTATAATCAAACAGGAGTGAATTTTAAACAGCAAAGGTTTACTGTCTTGTGAATTGCATGATTCTTGCCAAGTAGCTCAATTAGCCTGACATGTTTCAGGATATTCCAATCCTTTCTTCAGGGGCATTCATACAAGACAAGACTCCCACTGTGAAATATATACAGGTATATAGGTTATCTTTACACATTATTGAAAAACATGTATATTCCAGCCTGAGTTCCTCACATCAAATTCATTACCTTTTTAAGACGTGCTACACTCCCATCCAGCAGTTAACCACCCCGACAGCCACTGGGAGGTGTTTTAAATCTTAAACTTTGGCACTGTTTTTTGGGTTTACCCATTTTTCATCAGGCTCCATCAGCCAGGTCTTGAGACAACTTTAAGTAAAAATTTACAGTAGGTCCGCCTGCCCAGGATGTCGACTAAGAAAAGGAAAACTCTGGTTTAAAATACCTGCCTATCAGATGGTAAGTGTTCCTTCTGACAATGACTTGGTGGGACCTGTCCTTGGCAGAGGCATTGCTAGAACTCTTCTGTCTTCCTCCACCTGTCCTTGGCTGAAAGGCAGAAATGGCACGGGTAAGCACAACAGTCTGAACTGGGGGATTTCTTACCAGATGATTGACAAGTATTTTACAGCCTCCATTCCTTTTTCTAGGCGCTTAGCAACATGCTTGGTAGGTGGGTCTAAAGATAGTTTTTGAATTGGGGTCAGCTGTAAGGGTCTTTACATATTCTATAAACCTCCCCAAGCATTTTACTTTTCAGTTAAATGTGTTTTTAGCTCTTGCTTATATGCAGTAATGGAGCAGTTTATACCTCATTATTGGTGCCGCAGAATGTGGTCAGACTCTTGCATGCAACAGTTTTGGGTGATTTATGTGGGGTACATGATGGGCATCCTCCTAGGACACCTTACCATTGCTCTGAAATTGCACAGGCCTTTTTTTATGTAAGATGTTCTGCCAAAAACTAAATGGCCCATTTTATTACTGACCGCTTGCCAAGTTACCAGCACCCTTTACAGCCATCCATGATTTAATTTACAACACATTTTAGCATATATTTAACATCTCCTTTAAAACGTTCCATTGTGATATATCAGTGGTTCTTACTATAGCAGTTGTTGCTGTTTGCATGGAGGTGCTTGCTGCTGTAAGCAGTGCAGCTTCTAGCTTTGTAATCGTTCATGGAGATTAGATTACTGAGTCAGCAGATGTGCGCGGATTCATGAACCATCTTGTATCCCCCGGTCACACCATGGCGACTGGCAGCCAGCATGAAGAGCAGTGCTGTTTTCCCTCCGGCTACATGTCGGTGGAGGAAGTTGCTTAGTAACCACAATCCTATGAGCCACTGGTAGGTGAACATTGAACTGCTCCTCTCTACTGACTACAGAAAGATGTACACATCCATTCTGTTCTTACATGTGCTGAAAATATTCTATATAGAAAAAACGATTAACACATAATGTGTATATTGGGTTATTTTTATTGATTACTTCTCAGGGTCACTGCTGCATATTCACGGCACTATAGATAAAGACTGGTATAGAAAGCAAATAGAACTAGTGCGCAAACCAATAGGTGAAAATAGATGGCAGCTGCCAACACAGATATGGTAAACCTGATATTAATGATATTACATTCGTTTTATTGGAGAGCGCTACACATTTTTTACTCCAAAATAGATAAAGACTGATGAGTATTTATACGTTTTTTCATCTCTAATAATAAACTGATATTCACTTTGAGGTTAACAGACCTTATGTAGACATGCTTATACAGTATATGTACCGATCAGCCATAACTCTATGACCACTGACTGGTTAAGTGAATAACATTGATTATCTTGTTACAATGGCATCTGAAAGTCAGTAGGATATATTAGACAGCAAGTAAAGATGATGTCCTTGAAGCTGATGTATTGAAAGCAGAAAAAATGAGTTTTACAGTTTGTTGTATGGGGCTGTATAGGCACAGACTGATCCATGCCCATGCTGACCCGTGTCCACAGCCAAAAGCTCCTTCAATAGGCATGCGAACAACAGAACTAGACCAGAGAGCAATGGAAGAGAGTGGCCTGCTCTGAGGAATCTTTCAGATTGTGTGGATGATCGTGTGCATTGCTTACCTGGGGAAGAAATGGCACCAGGACGCAATATGGAAAGAAGGCAAAGCAGCGGAAATAGTGTGATGCTTTGGGCAATGTTCTGCTAGAAGAAAAGAACACAGCATGCCAGACCTAAGTGCAGTAATGAGGGACCACAATTTATTGAAATACAGTTAAAAATGGGTACTCACAAAGTACAAGGCATAAAAGGCATTGTCTCGGCAGAAGCCGGCTTGCTGTGTCACAATCCTGTGTGGATGAACAGGATAGAGCAGGAAGGAGGGTTGCAGGTTGGCTGTTCGAGCCGCCTGTGTCAGTGTCTCTACTTGGAATGTAGCAGCGCCAGGAGACGGAAAACCTCCTTGAGGGTCTGAAGAAAATATGAGAAGTATTGAAACACGTCATTCATTGGCTCCCTGCACGCTGATGTCACTTCTGGTGCCGAACCTCCGGTTTTCCGTCTCCTGGCGCCAGTGCGTTCCGAGTAGACACTGAGATCCAGGTGGCTCGGCCAGCCGACCTGCAACCCTCCTTCCTGCTCCATCCTGGTCATCCACACAGGATTGCGACACAGCAAGCCGGCTTCTGCCAAGACCATGCCTTTTATGCCTTGTACTTTGTGAGTAAACATTTTTAACTGTATTTCAATAAATTGTGGTCCCTTATTACTGCACTTAGGTCTGACGCACTGTGTTCTTTTCTCTTTTCCCACAGAGTCGCTTATACTCTCCTGGCTGCTGCCCCTGTTTGTCAGTATTTACCACAAGATTGCTATGGACTGATCATAGAGACTCATAAGGACTGTGCATATTACACCCCTGGGGTTAATAACTGGAATTGTTCATTACTACTGGCGCCACTCTCCTCTCATCAATGTTCTGCCAGAAAACCTTGCAACCTGTCCTTTATGTGGATGTTACTTGACACATACCACCTACCTAAACATTGTTGCTGACCAAGTACACCCTTTCATAGAAACAGTATTTCCTGATGGTAGTGGCCTCTTTCAACAGGATAATGTGCCCTGCCACACTGCAAAAATTGTTCAAGAATGGTTTGAGGAACACAAGAACGAGTTTGAGGTGTTTACTTCACATCCAATTTCTCCAGATCTCAGTTCAATGAAGCATCTGTGAGATGTATTAAAAATCATGTGTGATCCACTGAGGTCCCAGCTTGTAACTTTTAGAACATAAAGGATCTGCTACTTACTGACAGCTTGGTGCCAGATACTACAGCATACCTTCAGATGTCTAGTGGCATCCATGCCTTGATAGGCCAGGGCTGTTTTGGCTGCAGAAGGGCTGTTTTGGAAGCAAAAGTGGGACCAACTCAATATTAGGTGATCATGAAATATAGCTGATCAGCGTATGTCCCTGGGAGCCCCAAAGCCTTTGGAGCTCTGTAGAGCCTTGCCTGACCAATCTTCATCACTTCACTATTGATCAATAAGGCTTTTTGTCAAAGAGATGGACCAGCAATATGCTGTTTGCATATTTTTACAGCTATTAAAGTGGTTCAAATACCCTAGATATTGTTTCTATCTTAATGCATTTCTTTGCAATAAGTAAAAAAAAGTTTAGGCATTAGTACCCCCCTACCCCCCTTTCACTTACCTGAGCCCTCATTCGATCCAGCACTGTGCACATTTGCAGCTCTTCTCTCCCCTTACTTCCTGGTCTCACAGGCTTTGCTGAGGTCAATCAAAGCCAGTGACAAAGGAGCGAAGGTCTGTAGACACAGTGAGGCGTGGGAGCTAGCCCGCACTAATGCCCCCATAGAAAGTTGCTTTCTATGGAGGCACTTGCTGGAGAAGAAGAGCCAGGAGCACTGGCAGGGGACCTGAGAAGAGGAGGTTCGGAGGTTCAGCGCCGCTCTATGCAATTCCATTGCATTACCTAAGCATAAACCTGTTTGTTATTTAAAAGAAACATTACAATCACTTTAACATTCCCAGAAAAAGACTGGAAAGACATGCATAGGATTTCACCTGGATCATGGGTGAATAATTTGCAAAATATGAAAAGGGGGTGGGGGTGACTTGCAAATATTTGGCACTATGGCAGCTTTACCATATATTTTGCATAATGCTCATCTCCAAATCACATGAGAATTTTGAATAAAACTTACTTTGTTCTTTTGTAATGGGAAAAAAAAGCATCTAAAGCCTAGGCAGCCTTGTTGACAGTCATCATTGATTAGCAGTGAGTAGTGTGATTGTTTCATGTCAGTGATAAGAGACTGCAGAGAGCCTATAGTTTTCTGTCAGACTGATGCTGTCAGGTTGACTGGCAGTGAGGAACGAGGATCAGGAGGGCACAACAAGTTAGAGTCTGAAAAGAGAAGAAATGCATTTTCAAAGACGCAAATACACACCAGTGAAATTATGTACGTTAAGCTAAACTTTAATGTGTAATTTCTTAGAAAACAAACAAATCGATATGTTTATATGTAAATGGCTTCCCATGTTTGTCTTAACCACTTCAGCCCCGGAAGGATTTCCCCCTTTAGGACCAGAACACTTTTTGCGATTCGGCACTGCGTCACTGACAATTGCATGGTTGTACCCAAACAAAATTGCTGTCCTCTTTTTCCCACAAATAGAGCTTTCTTTTGGTGGTATTTGATCACCTCTGCATCATTTCTGATCAGCGCTATAAACAAAACAAGAGCGACAATTTTGAAGAAAAAAAAAAGTATTTCTTGCCCTTTGCTAAAATACAAATCCAAAAAAAAAATCTAAAAAAAAAAATGTATTCATCAGTTTTGGCCAATATATATTCTTCTACATATTTTTGGTAAAAAAAAAACGCAATTGGCGTATATTGATTGGTTTGCGCAAAAGTTGCCGCCTTTACGAACGATGAGAATGGGGTTTTTACTATTTTTTTAAATTTTTACTAGTAATGGCAGCGATCTGCGATTTTTAGCAGGACTGTGACATTGCAGCGGCCATGTTGGACAATTTTGGCACTTTTTTGGGACCATTGGCATTTATACAGCGATCAGTGCTATGAAAATGCACTGATTACTGTATAAATGTCACTGGCAGGGAAGAGGTTAACACTAGGGGGCGCTCTGGGGCTTCACTGTGTTCCCTGGTATGTGTTATTAACTGTGTGGGGGCTGGGCTGAGTGGGGGAGGAGAGTGATCACGGCTCCCATATACAGGGAGCCTACAATCACATTCCTTCCACCGCCAGGACGGAGATCCGTTGTTCACATACACCGACCTCCGTTCTGTCACTGCGGCGGACATCGAATCTGCCCCACCCGCTCCCTGGGTCCCCGTAACACAGTGAGCACGCAAGCGTGCCTCCGGCGGCACGCGGTCTCATGATCCGCGAACTCTCAGCTGCCATCAGGTGTCAGCAGTTTGCGATATCGTGCCAAGTTGCCATCGTCAAGCCACGGGCGGCGGTCGGTAACTGGTTAAAGTGGTTGTAACATCAGGAGGTTTTTTAATATTAACGCATTCTATACAATAAGATAAAAAAACCTTCTGTGTGCAGCAGCCCCCTTAATACTTACCTGAGCCTCATCTAGATCCAGCGATGTTGCAGGAGTGTCTCGGCTGCTCGGGACTCCCCTCTTCATTGGCTCAGATAGCAGCGCCATTGGCTACCGGCTGTCTTTCAATCAAAGTCAGTAAGCCAATGAGGAGAGAAAGGGGGCTGGGCCGTGGCTTTGTGTCTGAATGGACAAAGGGAGCTGTGACTCAGCTCGGGTGCCCCCATAGCAAGCTGCTTGCTGTGGGGGCACTCAACAGGAGGGAGGGGCCTGGAGCCTTAAAGAGGGACCCGAGAAGAGGAGGATCTGGGTTGCTCTGTGCAAAATCAACTGCACAGAGCAAGTAAGTATAATATGTTTGTTATTTTTAACAGAAAAGAGAGAAAAAAAAGAACTCCTCCCCAAATGAATTATTCCTTCCTTTCTTAATTATTCATAGGAAGTTGATCACTAGGTATGAGGTTCACGTTTGCACCAAACTCTTCATGTTCCTGATTCGTGGGCCAGGCAAATTAAAGGGCTGATTTGGCTTACTATTGCAGCAGGCTGTATTACAGCCACTAAATGACAACTTCCCTCTGTGCCACCTGTGTCCTAGCAATTAAAGTAAAATTAAAGGCAAATTAAAAAAGATAATAACAAATGTGTCATACTTGCTCTGTGTAGTTGTTTTGCACAGAGCAGCCCAGATCCTCTTCTTCTTGGGTCTCCTGCTGGCGCTCCTGGTCTCTCCCTCCTGCCAAGTGTCCCATAGAGCAAGCAGCTTGCTATGGGGGCACCCAAACAGGCTTGCTCATGAGCCACGGCTCTGCGTGTCTATTCATACACACAGCCGCAGCTCAATCCCGCCCCCTATCTCTGCTCATTGGCTCACTGGCTGCGAATGACCGCCAGTGAGGAGGGAGAGTCCCCCGAGAGCCAAGGCTCTTGTGCACTTCGCTGCATTGCGATGGGGCTCAAGTAGGTATCCAGGGGGGCTGCTGCACAGAGAAGGTTTTTTACCTTTTTTTTTTTTAAATACCAACCTTGAGCCTTTAGAACCATTTTAAGGACACTGTGCAGCCTGGCTGCCTGCCAAACAATGATGTAAAAAAATAAATAAAAAGGTTGAGTCCCTCCAAATTCTATACCAGATAAAGAGCCTCTTTCCTACATCCCTGGCCTGGTGGTTGTTCATCGTGATTGATGTGGGCCTACATCTCTGGATGACGTGATTGATGATCAATTTAACCCTTTCTCTTCCAATGATGTATGCCATACATGGGCAGTGGTACTTTTTACAAAAGAAAACTGTCAGATGAAAGCAACCCAGTGGCTGTACAGCCACCCAGTTCCTTACATACTCACCTAAGTGGATGCAGCTTCAGTATGATGTTGCATCTGTCCCCACCATCTCTACACCAAGAACTGAGTGATCAAAGACTGCTGATCGCTCAATTCTCAGTCCTCAGAGACAGGAGCGGCCTGTCCATTCAGGGCGCATGGGCGGCACTCCCCTATCAATGCCACTGCCCTCCGTATCCATGCTCCCGGCCCCTTTCAGAATGCCGGGGGCATGAATTCCTATGGCGGGGGGTATTTTTCTGAAGCACCGATTAGAGCTAGAGGCTCTAGTAGGCTTCAAAATAGGGTGGGCTCGGGGCACAAAGCAGTGCATCTGGAGTCCATCCAGGTGTGTTGCAACAGCGAATTAATATTTGCTGTTGCAACACTCATCCTTCTCCCGGCCAATTGGGAAGCGGGTCTGATACCCGTCACCCAATTGGCTGGAAGGACAGGCGATTATATTGGATGACTAGGAGGAGGGGAGGAGACGCACGGCGGAAGTGAGGAGGAGGAGAATACACAGGGGCCCCTGCACGCTGCCCCCATGACGCCGCAGCCTGATGTCCGCCAATGTCCGATCCTTGACACTCCTTGATGTCTGCCGATGCCCGATCCCCTCCACCTAGATGGGGTAAGTGCTGGTGGACTGTCCAGCAGGCATCGAGCAGGGTGGGTGGGGTTTGAGGTGGCACTGGGGCGGGGATGGGGGGGGGGTTGTTTGCCAGCTACGGACGA
>BLSH010084869.1:349187-366273 GCA_018402905.1 Glandirana rugosa | reverse complement strand
CGGGGGGGGGGGTTGTTTGCCTCCCCCCCCCCCATCAAAAAAAAACACCATCCGTCACTGCTCAGTGAGCAGAGATTGGTGATTGTCAGTCACTGGCTGTCAGAGGCTGAGCCAGCTGCTGGTCAGGAATTTGGGTAGATCCTGACATTAATGTCGGGATCTCTCCAGAGCCTGCATCGGCTGACTGATGGCTTTAGCCCATTTTCAGCTATGGCCCTACTACTCTTTTATTTGTATTCTTGTAGAAGCAATATGTTGCTTTTGTATTTGTTGTTTTTACTTTTAATACTGCTTCTCTTTGATTGCTGGGGAAATCTTTGTATGGGTTTGTACATGAATGGATAGTGCTGTACAGTTATAAGACTGCTCATGTTGTCCTTTATATTGTTCCTCAAGGGAAATAACTTTGATGATATTGGTGATTAAGTATTCTGCTGTGTTTGAAGCCTTCTGCTGGGTCCCCGGTTAATGCTTTCGCTATGAGAATAGTGTGTGTAATGTGCAAAGCCTTACTGTAACCATGTGATGTGTTCTTTTCCACAGAACTTTCTGATGCCAAGCGATTTAGTGATAAAGTGAAGAATTACACCACATTACTGCTGGAGGATGAAAATGGAATTATTTTTGTTGGAGCGAGAGGAGCCATCTTTTCTCTGAATGCCACAGACATTTCTCACAGATCCCGCAGAACTGTAAGTTAGCTTGTCTTCTTTATAATCTTGGTGGCTTAGTGGGTAGTATTATGAGCGTATAGCAGTGCGGCAGGACCATTGCTCCCTGTGTGCGCAGGCTTACAGTTGGAGGAACACGCTGGAGTATGGAGAAGGATAAGCAGGAGCTGCGACTTGTAATGCACTGCATGTCTCTGGGCAGACCAGCTGTGTAAGGGAGCCCATAGATCAAACTGATTTTTTTCGTTCAGTCAGCAGGTTGAATGAAAAAAAAAAAAGACTTGATTCCCCCATCCACACATCCTTACTGCTGAGCTATTGTATTCTGGCTGCAGGGAGACTTCCCCTCCATGTGAATACAACGATCAGCGTTGCAGGCTACAGCCCACAGTAGCTATAGGAGAATAATTAAATTCATTTCTTCATGACCACAGTGCCTATACATGGATCAAAATTCAGCCAGTCCCTGCTGAACTGGACGAATCTCAATCCATGTATGGCTGACTTAAAGAGGAAGTAAAGCCTGATGGGGTTTACTTCCTCTATATTCCCCTGCAAAATAAAAGCACAATAGCCCATTTTGTGTCACTTACCTGCAAACGAAGCCTGCGACGTCCAGTGATGTCCCCTGTGCAAGCAGCGTCCATCTTCAGCCCCTGCTCTGTGACTGGCCGGAGTCACGTGACGGCGCCAGTCACGTCACGAACAAAGTGAAGAAACGGCACAGCGGGCTGATTCTTCACTGCGCATGTGACGAATGACATCAGCATTGGCCGTACACTGTATATCTCCTAGACTGTGCACGTTTAGGACATATGCAGGGAACCTACAGGTAAGCCTTATTATAGGCTTACCTGTAGGTTAAAGTGGTTGACAACCACTTTAAAGTGATTGTAAACCTTGTACAGGAAATATAATTAAAGCATGACCCTCTGTAGTGTGTGCTTGTCTCACCTAAGATCACAAAGTGTCATTTCTATCTGCTGCTTCATTCCTCTGCTATCTGCATGAATCATTTCTGACAAGTTTTCCTGACACCAAGAGAAAAAAAGGTGACAGGGGAGGGAGCTCCAGACAGCCTCAGCTCTTTTCCTGTGTGCTGTGTGGAGGGGTGTGTGTCCCTTCCCTCCAATCAGCTCTCAGAGCTCTCCTCACTGAGCTCTGCAGTGTGTAATTTCAGCTCTCTGCCCCATTTTCTTTCAGCTCAGACAAGCTTTAACCACTTGCCGACCAGCTGCCGTCGTTTGACGGTGGTAGGTCGGCTCTATTGCGCAAGTCGCCGTAGCTGTATGGCGGTGCTTTAAGAGACTCTCCGCCGGCTACCTGCGATCACTCCTCACAGAGCCAGAACGGAGATCTGTTGATGTAAACAAACGGATCCCCATTCTGACAGGGAAGTGGAGAGAGATCTGCTGTTCCCAGTGATCGGGAGCAGCTTTCTCTCTCCACCCCCAGTCACTACACTCCCCCCCCACAGTTAGAAACACCTACCTAGGGAGCACTTAACCCCTTGATCGCCCTCTAGTGTTAACCCCTTCCATGCCAATGACCTTTATACAGTAATCAGTGGCTATTTTTAGCTTTGATGGCTGTATAAATGTCATAGGTACCAAAAAAGTATCAAATGTGTCCGATCTGTCCGCCGCAGTATCACAGTCCTGATAAAAAAACGCAGATCGCTGCCATTACTAGTGAAGAAAATGATAAAAATGCCATAAATCTATTCCCATATTTTGTAAACGCGATATCTTTTGCGCAACCCAATCAATATATGCCTTTTACAATATTTTTTTTAACAAAAATATGTAGAATACATATTGGCCTAAACCGAGGAAGAAATTTGTTTTTTTATATATTTTTTTTTTTTGGATATGTATTATATCAAAAAGTAAACTTTTTTTTTTTTTTTTTTAAATTGTCGCTCTTTGTTTATAGCACAAAAAATTAAAAACGCAGAGGTGATCAAATACCACCAAAAGAGAGCTCTATTTGTGGGGAAAAAAAGGACATAAATTTCATTTGGGTACAATGTCGCATGACCGTGCAATTGTCAGTTAAAGCGAGGCAGTGCCATATCGCAAAAAGTGCTCTGGTCAGGAAGGGGGTAAATCCTTCCGGGGCCAAAGTAATTAATGTTTCTGCACTTTGAACTGATGTAGAGTAGTTAACAAGAAAAAAAGAGTATCATTGCGCTTTAAGTTCAGGCTCATCAAACCTTAAATCCAGGAATGAGGGTCCACAGAAATTTAAGATGTAATAGAGAGGATCCAAGTTCAGTACTCCTATGGAATCTTGGTTCCAGTGGGGATGGATCAGGGCGGAATACATCAATCAACAGCCTTAGGTGTCCGTTAATGAAACTGTGATCAGTGGTGATCCTTGGGATCGCGCTGGTCACAGTTCTTTTTCGGTTTATGAAACAGTGATGATCGATGGAGAACCTGTTCTCCAGTGATATTAATACATTAATCAGTGATAATACTATACACTGTCACTGTACTAGTGACACTAGTTGGGAAGTGGTTAACATCTAGGGCGATCAAGGGGTTAAAAGTGTACCTTACTATGTGTAATGTGTGTAAAGTGTGTTGCTTTTTACTAATGATCTCAGAAACTGACAAGATTGTGCCCTCTGTACAGAGCTCTGTGTTGTTTACCAACACAGAGCTCTGGGCTGTGACGATCAGCAGGTCCTGGCTATTAATCATTGGCTGGGACTTGCTGACAGGCTCCTGTTGTGTAAAATCACAGCAGGAGCTGGGCAGGGGACACGCATGCGCACGCCCTAAACTTGGAAGTAGGCAGCCACATATAGGTATGCCGCTCTGCTACAGAGGACGCCCATCTGTAGTTCATTGCAGGCGGCTGGGAAGTGGGTAATAAAGGAAAGTTGAGCAGACATTGCCTTTTTCCTTTGTCTTTCTTTGCATCCCTGTTGGCTTCTTCTTAGTCATAGCTAATAAGGAGATGAGAACGTGTGTTATAACTTCCAAAATAATAATAGCACAGACATAATATGGACATATTTAGTTTCCTCTGATAATTTGTAACCTTTCAAGTCCGGACACACCTATGTCACATCATATGGGGAACCACTGGTAACACTTCTTCCTCCTAGATAAAGTAGACATTGGAAACCTGTCATGTTTAGATTTGTTGAACTGCAACATTCATACCAGACCATAATATTGATGTTAGCAGTCTGTAAACAGTAGTGATGCAGAGATATGAATTTGTATCACAAACTATATCTGGAACATGGTCATGAAATGGTGGCCTCCCAGCTACCAACCCTTTGACGCTAATTGGTCAAGAGGCTATCTGTCAACACCCCTTGTTTCCCAAGGAAAAGAGAGATGCCATGGGCAGTTCTCAGTTCTCCGTTTACCATCAAACCACAAACATCTGACAATTTGAGAACCTGTTGGACTCATCGACTAAGCTTTGTTCAACTCAAAGACATTAATTGCAAGTATTGTTCCTCCTTAAATTCTACTTTATCTCTTTGTTGCTATATTATGTCTTTATTGCTTTGAAATACCATTTTTCTGTAAATATTTTATTCGCACCAATTTTGACCTTTTCATCACTAAACCTTATCCTGAAAAGTGTTAATCTTGTCCCTAAAGCTCTTAATGCAAACTATAAAGGAATCTATCTCTTGAAGAAGTGCTACTGTTTAGAATAAATCATCTGAATATACCTGTCTGTAGTGACAGTGCGTGTTACAAACAATTATTCTAAAAATCATAATTGGTATTGCTAATTGGTGGAAGTCCTGACCCTTCCGTAAGTAAATCAATGGTCTGTGGTGGCAGTGAAAGGGTTAATTGCTTAAATTAGCCCAGTAACAATCGCTCTCAGGCTGCTAGCACCTAGATTGTGGTCCCACAAGCTGGAAAATCTTTGTGCTGGATGCAGCTGAGAGTGGCATTGTTACATTAGTGACAGCGTGGTGTGAGATTGGCCGGTCCTCTGTCACAAGTTAGTGAGGAGGGCAGGGATCTGATACCCGCGTTTGTCACAATAAGCACAGAGGTAAGACGTTTCTTGTAGTTGATTACCAGGTTTGCATACATCTCAGGAGATTTTGGTCCACTCTTCTTTACAGATCTTCTCTAAATCCTTAGCGGTTTCTTGGCTTGTCGCTTGGCAACTCGAAGTTTCAGCTCCCTCCATAAATTTTCTATAGAATTAAGGTCTGGAGATTGGCTAGGCCACTCCATGACCTTTAATGTGCTTCTTCTTGAGCTACTCCTTTGTTGCCTTGGCGGTATGTTTTGGGTCATTGTCATTCTGGAAGACCCATCCACGATCCATTTTCAGTGTTCTAGCTTAGGGAAGAAGGTTGTCATCCAAGATGTTACAATACATGTCCCCATCCATTGGCAAAGTTGGCCTGTAACTTTTTGCAGAGAAACAGCCCCAAAGCATAATCTTTCCACCTCCGTGCTTGACTGTAGGGATGGTGTTCTTAGAGTCGTAGTCAGCAGTTTTCTTCCTCCAAACATGGCAAGTCGAGTTAACGCCAAAGAGCTTAATTTTGGTCTTTTCTGACCACAGCACTCTTTCCCTTTCCTTCTCTGAACCATTTAGATGTTCATTGACAAACTTCAGACAGGCCTGTACATGTGAGGGGGGCCTTGCAGGCGCTGCAGGACTTCAATCCATGGCGGTATATTGTGTTACCAATGGTTTGTTTGGTGACTGTGGTCCCAACTGCCTTAAGATCATTCACAAGCCCCTCCCATGTAGTTCTGGGCTGATCCCTCACTTTTCTCATGATCATCCTTAACCCTTGAGGTGAAATTTTGCTTGTAGCTCCAGACCAGGACGATTGATGGTTATTTTGTATTTCTTCCATTTGCGAGTAATCGCTCCAACAGTTGTCTCCTCAGCAAGCTTCTTGCTGATGGTCTTCGAGCCCATTCTAGCCTTGTGCAGGTCTACAAACTTGTCCCTGGTGTCTTTTGACAGCTCTTTGGTCTTGCCCATGATGAATTGAATGGTGTGAATGGAAGAAAGAGATTCTGTGGACAGGTGTCTTTTATACACATAATGAGTTGTCGTTAGGAGCACCTTTTTAAATTGTCAGGACTGATCTGTGTACCTCATGAGCACATGCTGTAGCGTCTGGGAGCCAGAATTATTGTTGGTTGGTAGAGGATCAAATACTTATTTTACTCACTGAACTGCAACTCAATTTTTTTAACATTTGTATCATGTGTTGTTTTTTTATGGATTCTTGGTTGATATTCTGTCTCTATTATTTAACCACTTAAGCCCCTCAAGATTTCACCCTCTTCGTGACCAGGCCATTTTTTGCAATACGGGACTGCGTTGCTTTGACTGACACTTGTACATTCATGCACCGCTGAACCCAAACAAAATTTATGTCCTTTTCCCCCACAAATAGAGCTTTCTTTTGGTGGTATTTGATCACCTCTGCGGATTTTATTTTTTGCGCTATAAACAAAAAAAGACCGACAATTTTGAAAAAAAAAATATATATTTTTTTACTTTCTGCTATAAAACATATCCAGTAAAAAATCTAATTTCTTCATCAATTTAGGCCAATATGTATTGCACTACATGTTTTTAGTAAAAAAAAAAAGCCCAATTGGATATATTGCTTGGTTTGTGCAAAAGTTATCACGTCTACAAACTATGGGATATTTTTATTTTTATTGTTACTAGTAATGGGGGCAATCAGCGATTTTAATTTTAGTGGGGCTGTGACATTGCGGCGAAGAAATTGGACACTAAGTGACACTTTTTGGGGACAAGGGACACAAATACAATGATCAGTGCTAAAAAATGCGCTCTCACTGTACTAATGACACTGGTAGGGAAGGGGTTAACAGGGGCGTTTAAAGGGTTACATGCGCTCCTAGGGAGTGGTTTCTAACTGTGTGGGGGATGGCTTACCTGGAGGAAGAGAGAGATCTGTGTTCCTGCTTAGATGAAACACAAGATCTCCATCTTCCTCTCTGACAGAACCGCGGTCTACCTCGTTTACATAGACATGAACACCGTTCTGCCTCTCCTCCAATCACAGTGGCAGCGGGTCGCCGGCGACAGGTACACTGTTTGGTGCAGCCAGGCCACCCTGCCACAGTAAATTTGCGTTGGGTGGTCCGGAACTGGTTAAAATACACATATAACAATTATCTCTTTGTTCCCTTGTAAGTGGGCAAACATACAAAATCTGCATGGGATCAAATAATTATTTTCCCCACTGTACGTTAACGGGATGTTTTTTGCATCAATGTGTTTTTATTGGTTGGTGTAAAGCCAAATTGAACTTTCAGTTTAAATTAGTCCAACAGCTTCCCAGCTGCATTAAATGTGTGCAAAATCTTAACGTCTTTTTTCTTGATCAGCCACAGCCAGTAGAAAAGCCTGTTTCCTGCCAGTAAGCTGCAGATGGGCAATCTGAGATCTGTTTGAAGAGGTCCAACACCAACCCCCCCCCCCCCCCAACCTACTGAGTCAGTTCCAGAGTACTCCAATCAGCAGGGAGTATGAACATTACTGATTGCAGAACTCAGTAGGGTAAGTGTTGGACCTCTGCACTGAGGTCACTGCTTCTACGCAGATAACAAGGGCAGATAACAAGGGTCTCACAGGCCTTTCTATGCAGAATGTGGCTTCTTTAGAAAAAAAAATGAACCGTAAATCATTGTTTTACCTTTCTGCGGTCTAAAGAAGCCTTTAGGCTCCATTCCGTTTTTGATGCATTTTGCAGAAATGCAGGGAATTTTTTTAACATGGGTTCCTATGGGAGATGTTCACATCAATGCTTTTTGTGCCTCTGGGTTTTTGGAAAGGGTTGGGGACTTTTTTTCATGCATGTAATAGACTTCAATGGGCAACAATGAAAAATGCAAGTGCTGCTTTTTTACAGCGTGTTTGCCACATTTTGATTTTTGCGGTTTAAATCTGCCTAGCAACAAGATTTTCCAAAAAATAAAATTATAATATTATAAAAAAAAATGTAAAAAAAAAACCCTGCGAAATGCAAAACGCGGCAAAAACGGGGTAAAAAACACGGAAAGCACAGCAAAAAACAGTGAAGAAATGCTGATAAGCAACATGCATTGATATGAATCGAGCCTTAGGGTATACTGGGTAACTTGTTAAACCTAAGTAATAGGTTATAGGCAACAGGAGGGGCCTCAGTGATGGTTCCTGCTGGCCAGAAAAGCCACTTGTTTACTTTTAAATTAAAAAAGAAAAAAAAAAAAGCGACAGAGAGAGAAAGATAGTCGTAGCAGTGCAGTGTGTGTTTTTTAAATGACTAGAAGCCTTAAGCAGGTTATGAGTCACCAGCACAAATAATGGTATCAGTACTATTGTCAGCAAGATATTTAATGTTTGACAGCAGTATGACATATTTGATCCTTGACCTCAGCATGTTGGTGACTAAGCGGGTGATCTGCAGACACTCCTTGTGTCCTTAGGGCAGACGGCTCTGGGTTTTCTGTGCCAAGTCACACAGCATGTCAGGTGACTCATGCCACTGCAGGTTGGCTGCTCTTGCACTTCTCTTCATCTGTATACAGAAGAGAGCTCTTCAGTGTCGACTTGTGTGTTCTAGAAGTCATTTACTACAAGACAATATTTTACCATGTAACAAACTGTTTACAGTCTGACTCAGCATGGACTAGTACATAGTTTATAGATACCAGGAAATGTTGAAAACGGCGAAACAACTTGTTACACTTTCCAGTTTGCAAAGATACATTGTTATTTTAGCTTTCTTTGAGCAAGTTATTTTAATTATTTCTTTTTCAACATTTTTTTTGTATTGCTTTTTAATTTCCTATGTGTGAAGATACAGTGTGCAGCTCTAATATGGAATCTATAATCTTTTTTTGGGGTCAATTTTGTTTAAAATACTATTTAAACTTTTGCGGCTTTTTACTGTGTATGTGGGGAGGTGCAGCTTGGTGTGGAGTAAACGCCCAGCGTCCAGTTTCAGAAACAGAACTGTATTGAAGTTAAAGTTCATCAAAGCACAATTACCCGGTGGGAAGACAACCTGACAGCGCACACTCATGGAATGTTGCAGCGAAGAGTATAGCAGTAGGTCTCGGGTGCGCCAACCGCGTCTGTCTTTAGGGCCTGAATGTGGCCTGGCCGGTCTATGCCCAAATGGGGGGGGGGGGGGGGGTTTCCTTACTGACAACATGCTGTTGGCTCTTCCAGTGGACAGCTTCCATCCATTGTGGCCAGGGTGGATAAAAATCGATAATTAAAAAAAGTATATATATCTTTTTGATTTAAATTGTTTATTTTTTATTGTTATCAAATTTATTTTAATAAAATGCTTTTGAAGTAAAAATCTATCTAAAGATAGTTTTCTATTTAAGATACAGTGTATTCAGCATGAAATATAGCTTAGTTATGTAGCATGAGGCTGTATATTCTGCAATAGTTACATTTTTGGTAAACTCGTTCAATGAATCCAAGCTCTGCAAGCTGAGCTAACATGCACTGCATTGATGCATTCACACAATGTCACAGTAACCATGAGATAAAACAACATTTAGGAATATTCCTTTATTCCATTTTTTGCAAATCTGTGTACACTACAAACTTTATG
This sequence comes from Glandirana rugosa, assembly GCA_018402905.1. NCBI lineage: Eukaryota > Metazoa > Chordata > Amphibia > Anura > Ranidae > Glandirana > Glandirana rugosa. The sequence continues at coordinate 356,994 of BLSH010084869.1, read as the reverse complement.
ATTGAATCGGTTCTGATAGCGCTGTTTTACTCACCTGACAGCTTATTATTCTAAATAGGAAACCTTCATTTTGTTCTCAAATATTAAAGATTCCAACTACCAGCAAGAATAAGTCCTTACATATAAAGAGCACCTGTCATTACAGATCCATCCTGGCAGCGCCTGCTAGCGGGCATCCACTCACCTGCTGCCACCACGTCCATCACCAGTGAATGGGAATGTCGGTGAGTCAACAGCGGGACAGAGGAGGAGCCACTGCAGGACAGAGATGACAGTTGCTTTTTAAAAATGATGAATTAAATTGAGTTCATTTAAATCAAGCCTTTTTACTAGTGATTTAAATCATGATTTAAATTGTGATTTAAATCGACTTGATTTAAATCAAATCCACCCTGATTGTGGCATGGCTTCAGATAAGCTCTTTGATTTTATATTTCTGTGTGTTTGCTTTTTAATTGTAATAAACCCATTGATGCTCCACTTAGCTGGTGCCCCCTTGTATTCCTTTAAACAGGGGGTTCAGACCTTGCAAATGAAAACTTCTGAAGGGACAAACCCCAAACTTTTTCTCGTATGTGAACAAAACTAATAATTTTCGTTTACTGTGTACTGTTTTCATATAAGAGAAAAAAGATACTAAAGACTGCACAGGATTGGAAACAATAAATAACAATATAATCAATGTAATGTTCCAACATCAAAATATAAAATGCCTTTGTGCTACTGCGGTTCGATCAGCTACGAACAATCGAGAAAAAACACATGATTGCTTGCCCAATTTTTTTTATAGTGTATACCCTACTTTAGGTTTTTCTGTGCTCTGTTCCCTCTTGTCTTGGTTATGCCCTCTCATTTCTTCTCCTAGTGTCACAAAGACAGAATTTGAGAAAAAATTTTCCTAATGAGGACACAGACAGCAATAAAAACTCGGGAAAGATTCTGACAGTTAGGTCCCATTCTCTTTTTGTCATTTGTGTGTTGCATTTGTGCAGCACATTTTACTTTGCATGGGCTGCCATTGCACCTAAACTGACAATAAAAAAAGGACATGCTGCATTTTTGCATAGTGGTGCACTGCATGTAATTGTAAATGGGCCCTTATAGTAAAACAAAAATCTGCAAGCTGGCAGGCTTTTTATTGCTGCAGAGACATGCCACGCCATAGTGAAAGTGATAGGAAATACAAACCTGAAATCTGAGTGGCCAGGTGGTGATGCACCACTGGTTGCTAGGAAGCCAGCAACCGCTGGCATCCTAACAACCAGCCTGAGCAGGAAGTTGTGACTTTTACCCGTGTTAGTAATACTGCTACTAAATGTATAATTTACTGCTTCAGTTAGAGGTTTGGCTCAGCAGGTGGGTGAACACCCATTTAGTTCACTCGGTCCCAGGCAAAGTTCAGACCAAAATCTACTTTTAGCCGAACCTGAAGCTCAGCCCTTGTCAACTCATGTGCACTGGAGCAGAGCCAACATGTTGTTTATATGCAAGTGTTACATAACATTAGTACATAGTTCAGTTTATTATATATATTATTCCACCTAAAGAAACAGATGTGATATGCTATATACTCAGTAGTGCTGTACTATTAATTGTTAAAGAATCGAGATCGCGATTTTTTTTAGCAGAGACCCTAGAAAATAATATGTCAGTTGCTGAAATATATTGTGTCACACTGTATTTGCGCAGCGGTCTTTCAAACACTTTAATGAATTAAAAAAAGAACTAAACAGTAAAGTTAGCCCACTTTTTTTGTATAATGTGAAAGCTGATGTTACGCTGCGAGAATCCTGATCTTTATTCTAAGCAAAAAAATGATTCTAGTATTGTGCAGCTCTAATACTCAGTTATATTTTGTAGTTTAATTTGTTATTAGTTTGTTAACCTGTGAGCTAATGGCTAACCACAAACTAATTGCACATTTTTGTTTCTATTTTTTTTATTTTTCTTAGATCAATTGGGAGGTCACTGCTGAAGAGGCTAAAACATGTCACAGCAAAGGCAAAAATATTCAGGTATTTCTCCTCTCTTTTTTGTATTTAGTATGAGCACACCAAGTGCTGCAGATGGAAGGTCTGTAGTTGCCAATGTGTGGACTGTGTGCCAAGCCTGCAGGTGTCTGCCAGTTTTTATTTCCACAAGGTTCTTTATCTGTTAGTATTTGTGTGTCTTCCAATTGAATACCTAGTTATCTAATTTTAAACCAACTTAACTCCCTAATATTTCCCAAAGTTCTATGTAGATTCTGTTGAATTTAGTTTTACCCATTAAACACATTTAAAGCCTAATTGCAGACAGTTTTTAAAAAATTTTGGTTAGAGTGGGGTAGAGTTAAATATTCTTGTCTGTGACCCCACTGGGGAGATTTCTTTCTTTGTGTCCCTGTGACACCTAAACTAGAAATTAGAGGAGCAGTTGTCACATGGACAGGAATGCACAGAAAGCAACAGAAACTGAATTCTTAACCCCTTTCTTTTGCTGACCATATACTACACAATCTGATTGTACAGTGTCCTTTACTTGTATCACCATAAGACACAGTAGTGATGCAGAGGTCAGCGGATAGAACAATGCACAGTGGGAGATACAGGAATCCAACTCTCCCAGGAGTGTGCAATGCTGTTGATTCTGATGGACATTACAGTGGCCAAGTGGTTAGCAATGTAATATCCAGCACTAGGGTTGCCGGGACCTTCGATTGTAAGCTCCTTGAGGACAGGGACTGATGTGAATGTGCAATATGTATGTTAAGCGCTGTGTAAATTGACAACACTATATAGGTATCTGTAATAAAATAAAATTATAGCACACATTAGAGCTAAGGTGGGCGAGAGGCATGTCACCAGAGAGATGAGTATAATACCTTTTGCAGGGATCTACTGTTACATTTTGTTTTATGGCAGCATCAGTGTTGCTTTAAAATGAACCTGATAGGACCTGTGTTGACAAGCTTTGGGCTTGTGGCAATGGCATTTCAGACTTCATTTACAGATCAATTTGATCCTCCTTGATAGGCTTATATAGAAATGCTTGAAGCAAACAAAAGTCCACCAACAAAAGCCCTTACCTTGCCCTGCATGCTTAAGCATAGGTTCACTTTAAGGCCGGATTCACACCAGTCTGGTGCGAATTCCAGCCTTCTTGTCGGTGTGATCGACAGGCGCAGCTGTTCAGTGGTTCCTGTCTGTTCTCACTGTGGATCAGCTGACCAGAGAGGGGAGGGAGGAGGTGCAGTGAAGAGGGGGAAAGAATCCCCGTTCAATGCGGAACACATCTGCGAGTTAGATGCGTTCCCATTGAACATAATGGGCTGGGAATTCGCACTGCATAGAAAACGCACAAGTTTTCTGTGCAATGTGGAGTGCGAATGCACCGCACCTATGTGAACTGAACACATTGAAAACAATGTGTTTTCAAGTGTCCTGCGAATTGGATGCGGTGTAAGCCACATCCAATTCGCATAGGAGTGAACCCAGCCTTAAAGTGGTTGTCCACTCATGACAATCACTTTAACTTACAGGTAAGCCTATAATAAGGCTTACCTGTAGGTGCCCTGCATATCTCCCAAACCTGCACAGTTCAGGAGATATGCAGTGTACTAGCATTGCTGACGTCATTTCGGCACATGCGCAGTGAAGAAACGGCCTCTGTGCTGTTTCTTCACTGTGATCGTGCCGTGACTGGCGACTCCCACGCACATGCACGGGACTGACGTCATGCAACTCCGGCCAGCCGCAGAGCCGGAGATCGTGGTCCCGGAAGGAAGCGGGGCTGAAGATGGACGCGGCCAGCACAGGGGACAGCGCTGGACAGCGCAGGCTTCGTTTGCAGGTAAGTGGCACATAATGGGCTACTATGCGATAGATATTAGCCCATTATGCATCTACTTTGCAGGGGAATGTACAGGAAGTAAACCCCATCTGGGTTTACTTCCTCTTTAAGCTGTATATTCTCTTGTAGACTGCCATTGTACAAGAGCAGGGGGAAGGTAGTGTTCTTACCCCCTCAAGTTATAGTCTACCTTCTTCACTGGAGAATTGAAGGTAGTAATGAGATACTACTACAACCCCAATTCTAAAAAAAAAGATGGGACACTGTAAAATCTACATAAAACAGAATGCAATGATTTGCAAATCTCATAAACCCATATTTTATTTACAATAGAAAATCAAAAACAGCAAATGTTTAAACTGAGAAAATGTACCATTTTAAGAAAAAAAAAGTAATTTTGAAATTGACGGCAGCAACAAATCTCAAAAATGTTGGAACAGGGCAACAAAAAGCTAGCAAAGTAATTGGTACTCTTGTAGAATAATATTTTGCAACCAATTGGGGTAATTGGCAACAGGTCAGTTACAGTGGTGGCTGGTTGTCAAAATTTGGGGAGGACAGCAAGCAGACCTGGCCCCCTTACTTGCACTAGCAATCCCCCCCCCCCCCGCGCGCGCACGTGTGGATCTCGATCCATCCACTCGCACTACACACACATACACCCCCCCGGCGCTCGATAGGCTGCAATCCTTTTGCACTAGCACCACCACCACTCTGCACCCTGAGCCGACCCTTTTTGAAGCCAATTAGAGCCTCCGGCTCTAATTACGTGCTTCAAAAAAGAAAAATCCCACATTGAAAACCATCGGTCCGGGAGCACGGCACATAGATTAGCGGGGGCAGTGCCCCTAATAGATGGGCCGCCACTGGTCAGTAACATGATTGGGTATAAAAGAGCATCTTAGAAGGTCTGTGTCTCAGAAGTAAAGATCGACAGAGGTTAAAAAATCTGTGGAAAGCTGCATCTAAAAATTGTTTAACAATTTCATAATAATGTTCCTTAACTTAAAGTAGAACTATAGGCAAAACTTTTTTTTTACATTTTGGACAGAGCAAGGGAGGGTTATAACCCCCTGTCAGATTTGTTTTTGCCATCTATGTCCCATTGTGGAGATTTTCCTTCACTATCTGTCCCATAGCCAAACGAGGAAGTGAGAGGAAATCTCTGCAAGTTAAGGGAATTCCTTGGGGACCCCCAGGACACCAGAACTAGTGTCTCCATTGGAAGATTTACCCTCTATTGCTTTTCTGGGGATGACCCAAAAATTGGGATTTTCTTTTACTTTCACTTTCAGTGATATTGGTAAACTGTACAAAGAGAGAGGGGATATCTCTTTAACAGGGGCACATACGGCATTAAAAAGTGACAAGCCTTTTATTCCACTCCACTCTATCCAAAGCTAAAAAAAAAAGTTTTGCCTTTAGTTATAGTTTAAAATTGCAAAGACTTTAAATATATTATGAGAATCTGGAGAAATCTCTGTGCACAAGGGACAAAGCCAAAACGCAATATTGGATGGTCATGATCTTCAGGCCCTCCGACTGCACTGCATTAAAAACAGGCATGATTCTGTGCTGGGCATCACTGCATGGGCTCAGGAATACTTCCAGAAATCAATGTCTGTGAACACAGTACGCTGTGCCATCCAAAAATGCAAGGTAAAGTGGTTGTTAACCACTTGAGCCCTGGAAGGATTTTCCACTTTAGGACCAGAGCACTTTTTGCGATTCGGCACTGTGTCGCATTAACTACTGCGCCGGTGTACCCAAATTAAATTGACATCCTTTTTTTCCCATAAATAGAGCTTTCTTTTGGTGGTATTTGATCACCTCTGCGTCACTTCTGATCACCGCTGTAAAAAGAGGGACGATTTAAAAAAAAAAAAAAATATTTCTTACTTTTTGCTATAATACATATCCAAAAAAATATATTAAAAACAAATTTATTGATCATTTTAGGCCGATATATATTCTTCTACATATTTTTGGTAAAAAAAAATCGCAATCGGCGTATATTGATTGATTTGCGCAAAAAGCTGCAGCGTTTACAAAGCATGAGACTTAATTTATGGTGTTTTCACAAATTTTTTTTTTTATACTAGTAATGGCGGCGATCTGCGATTTTTATTGAGACTGCGACATTTTGGCAGACATGTCAGACATTTTTGACACTTTTTTGGGACCACTGACATTTATACAGCGATCGGAACTAAAAAAAAAACACTGATTACTGTATAAAGATCACTGGCAGTGAAGGGGTTAACCTGTAGGGGGCGATCTAGGGGTTAGCGGTGTTCCCTGTGTGTGTGTTCTAACTGTGTGGGGACTGGGCTGGCAGGGCATAACAGATCTAACTGATCCTGAACACAGGGATCAGTAGATCCGTGTCATGCCGCCTGTCAGAACGGGGAACCGCCGTGTTTACAACGGCGGTTCCCCGTTCTTCCACTCTCACAGGCAATCACGGGTCGCCGGCGGACATCGAGTATGCCCGACCTGCGGCTCCACTCAGGGAGCGTGCAGCAGACACGAGAGCGTGCCGCCAGTGGGGCGTTTATAAACGGCAATCTGCGGTATGGTGCCACTTTGCCGCCGTATATATAATACATGCGGTCGGCAAGTGGTTAAGGTAGAAAGGTTTTTTTTTTTACCTTAATAAATTCTATGTATCAAGGTAAAAAAAAACCTTTGTGTGGCTCCTCCCCCAGCCCCCCCCCCCCCTTATTATTACCTGAGCCCATTCTCGATCCAGCTCTGTGCACAAGAGCACTGGCTCTCTGCTCCTCACAGGACAGATTGATAGCAAACTGATAGCAGCCATAGGCTCCTGCTGCTGTCAATCGAGTTCTGTGATATGGGGGAGGTGGGGGCGAACTGCACGGTCAATGGCTGCAATTGTGCTGCTTCCTATGGTGGCACACCAAAAAGAGGAGGAGCTAGGAGTGCTGGTAGGGGACCTGAGAAGTGGAGGATGATGGCTGCCATGTGCTAAACCACTGTACATAACTGGTAAGTATGACATGTTATTTATAAAATAGGCTTACAATCGCTCTATCATGCAAAGAAGAAGCCATATCTGAATGGTCTGTTGCAAAGTGGAAAACTCTTCTGTAGTCAGATGAACCAAAATTTGACATGCTTTTTGGCAACCATGGGTGTGGTGTCCTCCGGACTTAAGAGGACGCAGCACTCCGTTCAAAAGACTTCATCTCTGATGGCATGGGGTGCATAAGTTCGTATGGAATAGCTTGCATGTCTGGAAAGGCACCATCAATGCTGAAGGATATACAGCAGGTAATATTATTAATATTATTAATATTGAACACATCATTATTTTTTTAGGTAAATATATTTCTAAAGGTCACTTTTCCTATAAAGCTGCGCTTGTGACACAAATGAGAGAAAAAAACTACTCAAAACAAAAACAAAAAAGAAAGTCTGTGAAGTGACAAAGTTCATCCACTGATATGTGCACCTTCCATCACCAAAATCAGCGTGATCTTGAGTACAGTCCTCCACCATACAAAGTGCCTGCTTACTGGAACACATTGACCTCCTGTTATGGAGGGTCAATCTCGCATGTGGCTCATAACCCAACCAGGGCCTTTGTCCCTCCGGGAAACAGATGGAAATCCACCTCTTATGGGTACTTGATCTTAGAAGCTCCCCATGCAAAATTAATAAAACCCGCCATGGCATAAAATCCTTAATATATTTCTTTTATACTACAACGGTTGTACTTACATGAAATGGTAGGTAAACTCGCATGTGTTTTAAAAAACAACTCAGCAGCCCATCCTTCCGAGACTTGCGCGCGCGGTGACGTCAGTATGTCACTCGACAGGTTTCGGCACAATATAGTTACATAGTTACTTAGTTACATAGTTAGTCAGGTTGAAAAAAGACACAAGTCCATCCAGTTCAACCAAAAAAAAAAAAAAAAAATATATCTTGACCTACCTGAACACAGAAAAAA
>BLSH010084869.1:323719-347194 GCA_018402905.1 Glandirana rugosa | reverse complement strand
AAATACCAGGTCAAATAACTCCGGGGTTGATCCTTACTACGAAACAACCTGGACCATTAGAGTTTGGTACGCCTCGAATAATGGTTATAAGTATATGAAATCATGTTATGGTCACTGTTACCCAGATGTTCTTTTATATGAATATTGGTAATAAGCTCCGCATGGTTTGAGATTACCAGGTCCAACAAAGCATCATTCCTAGTTGGGGCCTCAATAAACTGGACCATAAAATTGTCCTGTAATAGGTCTATAAATGTTTGCCCTTTAGCTGTCCCAGCAGTGCCATTACTCCAGTTAATTTCCGGGTAGTTAAAATCCCCCATTATTATCACTGTCCCAGCCCTTGCAGCTCTTTCTATCTGTGCAAGGAGCAGAGTCTCCACCTCCTCTTTAACACTGGGAGGTCTATAACAAACTCCAATGATAATCTTTGTAGTGCTCACACCCATATGCAGATCTACCCATAATGCTTCAGACTCATCACACTCTCCATCAACTAGGTCCTCATTCACACTCGCTTTGAGATCACTTCTCACATAGAGACAGACACCACCACCCCTCCGTTTTACTCTGTCCTCTGTATGATGTCGTCCTGGGGACTATTGACATGAAATTTTCTCCACATGTTGGTAACAACCAATGCAATCCATACATACAAAGAAACCAAAACAAATAAGTTCAGAAAGGAAGTTATGTTTAATAAAATGGAATGACACAGGGAAAAAGTATTGAACACATGAAGAAAGGGAGGTGCAAAAAGGCATGGAAAGCCAAGACACCAGCTGAAATCTATCAATAATTAGAAAGCAATCCTGCCCCTTGTCAGTGCAAATTAATGTCAGTTTGTTCAGTCTCAGCTGATGGTGTCTCATTACCAAGGTGTCACAAGAAGCCTCTCATAATGGGTAAGAGCAAAGAGCTCCCTTGAGACCTTCACAACTTTATTGTTGCAAAACCTATTGATGGCATTGGTTACCGAAGGATTTATAAACTCCTGAATGTTCCAGTGAGCACTGTTGGGCCATAATCCAGAAGTGGAAAGGATATTTCACCAAAAACTGGCCATGACCAGGTGCTCCTTGCAAGATTTCTGACAGAGGAGTGAAAAGAATTATCAGAAGAGTTGTCCAAAAGCCAAGGACCACTTGTTGAGATCTTCAGAAACACCTGGAATTAGCAGGTACAATTGTTTCAAAGAAAACAATAAATAATGCACTCAACACCATGGCCTGTATGCACGCTCACCATGCAAGACTCCATTGCTGAAGAAAAAGCATGTTGAAGCTCATTCAAAGTTTGCTGCACAACATTTAGTCAAGCCTGTGAAATACTGGGAGAATATAGTCTGGTCAGATGAGACTAAATTTGAACTCTTTGAATGCTATAATACACAGCATGTGTGGAGGTCAAATGGCACTGCACATCACCCCAAAAAACACCATCCCAACATTGAAGTTTGGAGATGAGAATATCATGGTGTGCGGCTGTTTTACAGCTTACGGTACTGGCAAACATCATGTCTTTGAAGGAAGGGTGAATGGAAAAATGTACCAAGACATTCTTGATAAAAATCTGCCATCTAACAGGATGATGACGATGAACTGAGGGTGGACATTTCAGCAAGACAATTATCCCAAACACAAAGCCTAGGAAGCTCTCAATTTAAAAGAAGGAAAATAAAGCTGCTAAAATGGCCTAGCCAATCACCTGACTTGAATTCAATAGAAAATCTATGGAAATCCCTAAAGATCAGAGTTCATAGAAGAGGCCCAGGGAACCTTCAAGATTTGAAAACCGTGTTGAAGAATGGGCTAAAATCACTCCTGAGCAATGCATGTGACTGGTTTCTCCATGCAGGAGGCACCTGGAAGCTGTCATTACCAACAAAGGATTTTGTACAACGTATTAAATAATTTTCAGTTAGCGTGTTCAATACTTTAACCCCTGTGTCATTACATTTTATTACACATAACCTAATTTCTGAACTTATTTGTTTAGGTTTCTTTGTACGTATGGATTGCATGGGTTGTTACCAACATGTGGTGAAAATGTCATGTCAATAGCACCTTTAGAAATATATTTACTTGGTATAAATGGTGACGTGTTCAATATTTATTTTACCCGCTGTATATGAAGCTTACGTCTTTTTCAGAGAAGGCCTTGCATATTTCAGCAGGACAATGCTAAACCGCATTCTGCATCTATGACAACAACATGGCTTCGTAGCAGAAGAGTCCAAATGCTTAACTGACCTGCCTGCAGTCCATAACTTTCACCAACTGAACATATTTGGCACATCTTGGAACGGAAAATACGACAAAGATGACCTTGGACTGTTAAACAGTTAGAATCCTATATCAGGCAAGAATGGGACAACATTCCTCTCCCAAAACTCCAGCAATGGGTCTCCTCAGTTCCCAGACGTTTACAGAGTGTTGTTAAATAAAGGGGTGCTACATCCTGGTAAACATGGCATGGCTCTGTCCTAACTTTTTTGAAACGTGTTTGCTTCTATCAATTTCAAAATTACCTTATTTTTTTATTAAAGTGGTACTCTGTATAAACATTTAATATATATTTTTTTGTGAATAAAATATGAGATTTGCAAATCATTGCATTCCGTTTTTATGTAGATTTTACATAGCGTCCCAACTGTTTTGGAATTAGAGTTGTAGCTGTCAATTATACTTACCTCCGTGCTGTTATTTCCAAGATGCATCTTCCTGAAGAATCTGATGCCAGCACAGCGGTACCACGAGCTGCTTCTGATCCCTGTGTGTTATGCTTCTTGTACTTGTCTGTTTTCTATTATTAGAAAAACACGTTTAATATTTTTTTTAATCAGTCAATGTCTACATGTTTTATCTCCTTTATTTTCTATAACTATATATTCGTATGTTCTTTTTACCATATTATAATAAATATCTGGAGGAAGTGAATGCTTTAATGTCTGTCCACGTTCATTGCACATCTCTGAGAAGCACGTGGTCAGGTCACTGTGCGAGCTAGACTGTTTAATGTAAGATTAGTTTGTCTCTTTAGCAGAATTTAGTGCTCTGGTGTTGGAACATAATAATTTCACTTTTTTCCTCCCTGTAGACCGAGTGCTTCAACCATATAAGGCTCTTGCAGAGATTTAATGAAACCCACCTGTATGTCTGCGGGACGCATGCCTTTGCTCCACAATGCTGTTACATTGTAAGTACTCTCTGACCTTTCAATTTGTCTGCTGTTAAATATGAGAGGGGATCATTACCTGTTTTTTGGACTAAACATTTTTAAAGGGGAACTTCACGGTGTAGAAAATCCATGTCGACAGAGTTTCAAGTGAACTTGCAGTTTACTGCTTAGATTGGCTTTTTTTTTTTTTTTTTAATGTTGGCCATGCACAAAACAATTTGATGTCTCTCAATCAGCAAGTATTTCCTGTCCAGTAGCCAAATAAAAAATATGAGTTGGAAACCACCTTGATGCAACTCTAATAGGTTCTTTCGTTTTCCATTCTAGTTTTTGAGGCTTGGTCATAACCATTGCTGTTATTGGATAAACATTAGCTGATTAGCAGTACTGCACCTCTCCATAGTTTCCAACTGCCCCTCATTTGGATGAACATATGGGTTTTCCTGCACTTGCACCCAGCTTCTAAGTGATTGAACTTATTTTAAAAAGTACATATAAAGGAAAAGTAGTAGTTGGGGAAAAAGCACCTGTGTATTAATTGGTTTTTGAGCTTGGGAACATGGAAGGGCTGTATAATTTACTTGCATATTTTGTGCTAGAAAATGTCCATCTTTCTCATCTCTGTAAGTTTGGAGGTATGCTTATCTATGTCGGCATTCTTATGTACAGAATGTTTTTCATTCAAAGAGCTACTGTGGGTTATACAACTAGTCCTGGTTGATGCCCATCAGCCAATGCTCTAGTTGATGGTGCCTGTGATAGGTTATCAATGCTTTGAATGGTTTTACTGTAAACACATTATATTTTATTGATTCAGCTATAAGCTGAGGACATTAAAAACCCTCCCCAAACACAGAGATATGTACAGGGATATCTTCACTCTGTGCCCCCAGGTAGATAACTTGCTTTAGGGCATGTAGCTTTACTGGTATAATCTAAGAGAAGAGCTTGGCTGCTCCAGGTGAGGCTAGTGATTACCACCCTCCTCAGGTGCACGTCCAGTCCGTGAACTGCATCAATAGCTGAGATAAGAAAGAGTTGCCGGCACTACCAAGTGTGCGGTAAAAAAATCAAGGTTTTATTGAAGATAAATGTTCAGAAGTAGATGAATCCAAATGAGTTCATAGAAGTGCAGACAAACATGCACAATGTGCAAATGCCATCAACTCTTTCCTATCTCAGCTTTACTGGTACTCTATAAAAGTAATCAAACTGGAGCATAGTAGGTATACCAGTTTAGTTATTATTTAGCTACATAGTAGTTTTAACAGCATTTAGACCCCATTCACATTTGCGACAACCCCTGCTGGGTCTCCCACATATAATCGCTAAAGACCCTATTCACAAGTGTAAATGGGTCCATATGTAAGAGCGGCAAGCACTCTTATGCCTCGTACACACGATGCAACCGTTTTACGACCGCACGTTCAACAATCGGCTGTTGGCAGTTGTGTCTAGCGTACTGACATGAGTCAAGTAATCGCCCAACAAAGCCGAACATAGTGACATGTTACAAGCGTATAAATAGGAAATTCAGGTGAATGTGATTTGTGAATTAGGAACACAGGTTTACACGACCAAGCACTTCCTGGATTCCGAGCATGGGTGTTTGCACTTTCGACTTTTGTTGGCCCAACTTCTGTACACACAAGCCAACAGTCGTACAATGGCTTGTTGACCAACAAAAGTTTTCTAGTTTGCTCAGCCAACTTCTTTTGTATGACTGTTGAACGTCGGCTGTTGTAATCGCACGTACTAACGGTCGGATTATCGTACAACAAGCTGTTGTATGACCGTTGTTGTACGACAGTTGCACCGTGTGTAGGGACCATAAGGCCTTATTCACTCTGGCACCAGGAACATCTAATGAAGAAAAAAATTAATCTGCGAAGCATAAAAGTTGTTAATATTACTAAGATAATTTCTCCTTCATTTAGGAAAGCTAAACAAAGTTTCAATATGAATGAAGCCATACATTATACAACCCTAATGTAGAATTTTGCTTTAGATTTACCAAAAAACATAATATGAGGTTAAACCTGAACAACACTTTTAATTTGTATCCAATCTGGCAGGTTCTTACACTATATAGTTGAAGGTAAATTTAAAGCAGTGGCTCTCAACTCCAGTCCTCGGGACCCACCAACAGGCCAGATTTTAAGTATTACCTTGGGGAGATGCAGACTAAAATACTGCTAACACTGAGCAGCAAATTATATCAGCTGTGATGCATTTCAGTTATCCTGCAAACCTGACCTGTTAGTGCGTCCCGAGGACCGGAGTTGAGAACCACTGATCTAAAGGATATTGTACAGAAATTGTGTAATGTATGGCCAGCTTTTTTCTTTTTTAAACTTCAGTTTTATTGAAATTTATAAACCGTAACAGCATATCATATATACTTTGTTACATACAGGAGATAAGCAAATTGTACAAATATCAAACCTTGTACAGGAGAATGAAAGAATACTGGTGGAACAAACTGATCATCTAGAACATTTAGACCCACATGTGGTTATATATCTAAAAAGCAACATATTGTTGATATGTGCAAAGATCATGAAACGTGGTTGCTTGAAAACCAAAACTAGTAAGATGATAAACCATAAAAAATTAACACTGTCCAAGTAGTAGTCTAAGAAGTAAGGTTCCAGGATGTACTGTACAACAGTTAAATCCAGTCCAAGGTTACATGTGCAGGCACACACCAATGTGAATAATAGGATAAATTCCCTTTAAGATATTTAGGTATAGCACAACCAGTCTCCTCTATACAATAATAAATGTATCCACCCATTGGCCCCACACTGTATCAAATTTTTTTAGGGCACACCCTCGCTTCATAGGTTAGTTTATAAAGTGGTAATACCTGATCACATTTTTTCAAAGATTAATGGGGGCAGTCTCTGAATGAATCCACTGTAACACCACCGTTTTCCTAGCATAGAATAGTAAGAATCTGAGGAATTGTTTTTGATGTGGTTGTAGGTCTATATCCTCCAGAACCCCTAGTAAACACCACTTTGGGGCTACAGATATTGGGGAGATCAAAGTGTGTAGAAATAAAATGAGTTACTCGAGACCAGAAGTGGCTTATTTTGTCACAACCCCATAACATATGTAGAAAGTCACCCTGGGTGCCATGGCATTTGTGACACTTATCTCTCCTGTGCATCTGAATGAGTCACAGTGGAGTATAGTACATCCTATGAAAAATATGCAACTGGATCAATCTATCCTTTGCTGAAATAGTAGTAGTGAGGTAACTATGTAGCAGCTCTTCCCAATTATCATTAGACAGATCAGGAATATCCACCATCCATCAGGCACGTACTTCTAAGAGTGATGGGGTACTATAACTTAAAATGCCATAATAAGAACTAATACGTTTAGAATGTTCCTTAAATAAAAGTTCTTTTTACGATAGGGAGTTAAATGTATGGCCAGCTTTAAATTCACTAAAGCCTAGTACACATCATTCCTTTTTTATTGCTCAGCGTAGCAGGGCTAAACAAAAAAAAACCTGACAGCTCAGGTTGGAGCCGCTGTACTAACCAAGCAATGTTAGTACAGCAATCTCCCCTGCTGTGCTATTGTGTTATACTTCTGATGGGGGGGGGGGGCGCGGCCCCTCAGCCAGAACATTCCAGTCAACGCTCTCAGCAATTGGCTGAGAGCACTGATTGGGGGTCAATCGGTAGACTTTTCTCGGTTGGACAGAAGTCGGCCAAATGGCCGGCTTCTGTCCGACTGGCTGCAGGACAGACTGGCCGATGCCACCCAACTTTCAGCCCATGTGTACTAGGCTTTACAGAGACTGCAGGGAATTGTTTAGGGGTTGATAGCTTCTGTAGTTGATTTGGGAGGCACTTGGCGGTGGTGGTGGGGGGGCAGGAGCGCCGGTGGGGGACCTAATCAGAGGAGGATCAGGGCTCTTCTGTGCAAAACCATTGCACAGAGCAGGTATGTTTGACATGCTTGTTATTTTAATTAAAAAAAAATATTTTAAAGCTTTACAATCCCTTTTTAAAGTGTACTTGGTTTGCACTTGTTTGCATAGGTTGAAAATTAGGCACGTAGGACCGATTTTAAACCACATTTACATTTTAATAGCCCTCTGACACCTTGGGATAAATATTTGTGTGAGCAGTGCACTCTGCTTGTTAATTTTTTCTGCTCCTTTTAAAATTTATTTCACATTCTGTGATTTAGACTTAAGGAATTTTAACAGACTGTGCTCAAGCCACAACCTTACCTTTGTTTGAAATGGCCAGAAACAGTCTTGTATAAATGAAAGAGAAAATGGTAAAAGCTGTAGTTAAAGCAGTCAAAATAAAGTGCGTTTACTTAAACAGTATGTAAATAATGGTTAGGGGAGCGACAGGCGGGTGGCTTGTAGACAGCATGCCCACACATCTTCATCTTGTAATCATGAGTAGTCAGTGGTCTGACGTTTATCTATACTCTGATTGCATCTCCTGCCACATTGTAGACCAGCATGTGAACTATAAACTTTATATTCTAACCAGTACAAAGATATCCCCTATTTACATTTGTATTGCTGGTTCTGCAATTTAAGAACAATTTTCTTCTTTTATCCAGCAAAGTAAACAGAGACTGCGGAAAATGTTTATATGAAAACATCACATATGTTCATTTCTCTCAACTTTAATCCATTAAAAAGCCAAAATACCTCCATTGTAAAAGACCTTTTGCTTTAGGCCAAATATGGATATAAATGTAAAATTTCTGACTTTTTAATGCAATGGCAAGTAGCAAAGCATAGACTAGCTACCGTTTTTCCCTGAAAAAAAGACCTACCTAAAAATAAGCCCTACGGTGATTTTCGGGGGTGGGGGGCTGCTATATAAGACCTACCCTGAAAATAAGCCCTAGTTTAAAGTGGTTGTTAGGTCCTGGGATGCACTTTGTTGCAGTGCTGTTTAGTGTAGACTATGTTGCTGTGATCTGTGTGTATGCATGCCTTCTGTGCGGCGCCGCTCAGCTGATCCCCCGCTGCTCTCCCCTTCTCTTCTGGCTGTCAGTGGGGGATCTTGGGCCCCCCTCCCTCTGCAGTGCTCGGAGCAGAGAAGGGTTTTTCGGCGGCCCATAGAAGCACCCAGCTGATCCCTTGCTGCTCTCGTCTCCTTTTGCCAGTGGGGAATCTCGGGCCCCCCTCCCTCTGTAGTGCTCAGAGCGGGGAAGGGAGCTCCGGTAGGCCATGGAAGCAGCGGCACTCGGCCGATCCCTCGCTGCTCTCCTCTTCTCTTCTGCCAGCTTTCGGCGGGGGTATCTCGTGCCTCCCTCCCTCTGCAATGCTCCCTTGGAGTGTGCCCTGGACTGCACCAGAAAATTAAGGTCAGTGCTGGGAAGAGGATCGGAGGGCTACTGAAGCACTGAGTGGTGCTGTAACAGGGTGTTTATCACAGGTGGATTGCAGAGAAATGCACAGTTTTCATTGTATGTTACTGTGGTACAGTGCATTTTAGGATTTTACACCCACTTTTATTCAGTGCCACTGGGGATTTCTGACAGGCAGGGAGGGAGATCGGGAGAGAAGACAGCACATGTCAAGCCCTACCGCGAAAATAAGCCCTACTGGGTCTTTTGTTGTCAAAATTAATATAAGTCCCTGGCTTATTTTCGGGGGAAACATGGTACTGTGTAAAATTGTATACATGGGATTAATATTATCATGCCCATCTGTGAGAAGTGCTGATATTCTTAGTATGTTGTGTGGCTTATGGCCGGTACACACGATCAGAAAATTGTCTGAAAAATACAGCTTTCGAAGCGTTCTTATGATAATCTGATTGTTTGTAGACAGATTTTGAGAGCCGATCACGACAATTCATGCAAAATTATCCAATGAGACAAGCCCAGAAATTTTTCTCATACGATACCCGATAGTACAATTTTTGTTTTAATCAGTACAGTTGTCATTCGAAAATACAATACAACACATCACATCACTTCCGAATGTTTATTCTGTCGTACAAGAATTTTCGTAACTTTAGTGAACTCTTCATTTTTGATACGAGACTAGCATGAAAAAAAAAAATTGGACGATCATTTGTCCAATAATCTCATTTTGTGTGCCAGGGAATTTTAGAACAATTTTCTTCTTTTATCCAGCAAAGTAAACAGAGACTGCAGAAAATGTTTATCTGAAAACATCACATACATTAATTTCTCTCTTAACTTTAATCCCCTTAAAAAAAAACAAAATACCGCCATTCTAAAAGACATTTTGCTTTAGGCTAAAGATAGATATAAATGTAATTTACTTTATTAAACTTCGGACTTTTTAATGCAGTTGCAATTAGCAAAGCATAGACTAGCTACTGTGTAAAATTGTATTCATGGGATTAAGATTATCATGTCCATCTGTTATAAATGCTGATATTCTTAGTTTGCTATGTGGTTTATGGCCCGTACACGCAATCAGAAAATCCTCCGAAAAATACTGCTTTTGAAGCGATCATACAATAATCTGATCGTTAGTACACAGCTCTCGAGAGCCGATCACGACAATTCATGCAAAATTATATGATAGGACAAGCACAAAAATTTTTCTCGTATGATACCAGATTTTCCTTTAATCAGTACAGTTGTTGTTCCAAAATACAATACAAATGAACTACAACACATTACATCACTTCTGAATTTTTATTCTGTTGCACGAGAATTTTCGTAACTTTAGTGAACTCTTCATTTTTGCTACAAGACTAGCATGCAAAAAAAAAAAAAAAAACATACTAACATTTGTCTGATAATCTCATTGTGTGTACCAGGCAGGAAAGGGTTGGTGAACTCCAGGGTAGAGCACTCAAGCCATCTGTATTCCCAGTGGCGACGGGTGGGTTTTTCCTTTTGGGGGGCAGCAAACAAGCACCCCCCCCCCCGGAAGGCCACTGACAGTTCGATCACCATCAACATACCCCCCCCCCCCCCGTGCAAGCCGCGGCACAGCAGTGACAGTACTACCCCACCAACCAGGCGGACTGGGAGACAAAACAACACCCCCCCACCTGGAGGGGGATCGCTGCACCTATCTGATCTAGGGCTTTCTGCGGTGTCCTCTCCTCCACTCCTGTGCGGTGTGGGTAGCTGCTCCGGTGTCTGCTCCTCACACGCCTGTGTGTTTCCTCTCTGTATCTTCCTCCAAAGCGCTAGGCATCCAATAGGATTGCCTAACGCTTTGGCCAATCGGTGAACATGTCTCACGATCTGCCTCCTGATTGGCAGGGAGAAATTTTAGCGTGAAAATAGCAAAAATACTTTGCTATGGTCACACAACTGGCTGTGGCTAATGTTTTCATACCTCGTCCAAGGCATTTAATCTATTTCACTCTTTTCGGCAGCAGAGAGATCCTTTTTCTTCCCCATATTGCTTGAAAATGGTGCTCTGCTTAATAATGTGGAACACCCTCCTTTAGTAGTTTTTCCTTTAATTGGGCTCACCTGGCAATCTAATTATCACAGGTGTCCGAGATTGTTTTCAGTGATCAAAAGAGCCCCGAGACACAATGCCATCCATGAGTTAAACTGAAAAAGAAGATATTTAATCTTTGTGACACTGAAATAGAATTTGCATAATAATTTGGAACAGGGTGTAGGTGCATATGGCCAGCCTTAATATATACACTATTTCCTGGCAATCCTATGTAGAGCTGCAACTCTAAGTCACACTGAATGTATTATGTGTCTGTTGAAAGCATGGCCTGGGGTGAGTGATGAACTCTGTGATATACTTGTGTGTGTGATGTAGTGATAGAGACTGGAAAGCCATGTTTTTCTTCTTCTTGTTCCGTAGTTCACATGACCATTAACTCTTTAAACCTGTCGTAATTAATAAGAGTGCTACACTGGGGCGTTGTAGGAATGTGACAGAACCAGCCAAGCATGGCGGGGGTGTGATGTGAGATTAGTTGAGGGATGTTTGTGCTGCAGACTGTCTAGAAAATATCTTGGTGTTTGTATGTGCATGCTTTTCTGCTTTTTGTATTCTAATGCTGTTCATGTTCGTATCTGTATGTAACTGCAACTCAAAATATCTCTAAAGGACATAGGTCAAAGTTGGACATGTTTTGATCTGGATGGATTTTTGGTGAGCAGCTTCACAACTTTATTTATCCAGCATCAACTGAGGACATTCCCCCACAACCTCGACTTGGATGCGTTTTGCCCTATGCTTGGTCTTAGCAGATTTTGGGTGGAGTATCCTGAGCTAAAGCATGGAGAAGGCGAGTAGTAGTTGGGAACTTTGATTTTTGCAGCAAGGGGGGTGGTGGGAAATAGATGAAAGGATCAAAAACTGTAAGGATTTCTCCTTCTGTGATCAAGTCTGAGTGACCTTCTAGCATTTGAATTCCTGTGTTCCCTGTAGATCATAGATACCAAACAGAATGAATCCAACCCCGGTACAGATTACAAGCTTCACATGTCATAGTAAAATATACTTCCTTACTTTTATTTAACTGATCCAGCTGACAACACTGCCCCTCATTTTTGACCCCTCCCCTCATTTTGACCCCTCCCACTTCCACCCCTTATAGATTCCACCCATTGTGTCAGGATTATACAGCCCGGCATCGCCAGATATGGTATATAGCATTGCCAGATAGGGGTATATATAGCATTGCCAGATAGGGTATATCATTGCCATATAGGGGTATATACAGCATCACCAGATAGAGTTATACAGCATTGCCAGATAGGGGTATATACAGCATCGCCAGGTAGGGGTATATACAGCATCGCCAGGTAGGGGTATATACAGCATTGCCAGGTAGGGGTATATACAGGATCGCCAGGTAGGGGTATATACAGCATCGCCAGGTAAGGGTATATACAGCATCGCCAGATAGAGGTATATACAGCATCCACCAGATAGGGGTATATACAGCATCCACCAGATAGGGGTATATACAGTATTCACCAGATAGGGGTATATACAGCATTCACCAATTAGGGTATACAGCATCCCCCCAGGGCAGTCGGGACATCAAAGTCCCACACTTACCCTATCTAGGAAGCAGGCAGCAGTGTCCGGCAAGCAGAAGTGTGCTGTGTGTGCTTCGGCGGCTTCCTCCTGCTCCTCTGAGAAAGGTGTCCAATAGGATCGCCTGTCTTCTCCCAATTGGGAAACCGGTAACATACCCTCGCTTCCTGATTGGTGGAGAGGCCATTCAGTGTTATAAAAGCAAATATTTGCTTTTGTAATACATGTTAGTGGACTTGCGAGCGCAATGCTATGTGCTCCGAGCCACTCTATTTTAAAGCCTATTAGAGACTATTGCTCTAATCAGGTGCTTCAAAGAATACCCTGCCGCTGTAATTAATGCGTCCGGTGTGCTGAAAGAGGCTGGACGCATGAATTAGGGGGTGCCCACGTCAGCCATGGATAGTTTCATGCTATGCATGAATCTATCCATTTAGCTTAGAGGGGGTGACAGCTCCCGTGCGCCCTTAATGGACGGGCCACCCCTGCGACCCTACACTGATGTCTTGGTTACATCAGAGGACGTTAGAACGCCAGAGCATGGTGTACAAAAGACTGCAGGTACTGGTCCAACACCAGAGTGGCCTTCAGAAGGGAAGGGTCAGGTAAGTAACAGCAACCATGTCCACTTATTTTTATGATGAATCATTGTTGAAGTAGTGTACCTACTGTCTGGTAATTTCTCTGTTTAAAGATGTAAAAAAAAGATACATATTAGACATTTCCTGCACAAGTAAAAATGTCATTGTCAAAAATAAAAAGCAGCGAAAGAGGAAATTTTTGGCATGACACCAAATAGACACTAAAAGTATACAAAGTATTTTGTGTTGTGCTCTTCTCAAAATAAAGCTCTTAAGTGCTTATGAAAGTAATCAGATTCTAATATATTACATATTCAATTATATCAGCATTGTTCTAGACATCGCAAAGACCTCTGCACATGCAGGTATTCATCCAACAGATTTTTGGAACAAAAATACACTTTGATTTCATAATTTTCATTGAGGTTTCAAACAATATTGACAAGCACTTAAGCAAAGATAGTACATAGCTATATATTACTAACAGATCTGCACTGTATAATGGAAGCCTAGCAGGCCCTCAATCAACAAGATGGTACAGGAATATATCATCATATGTTTTAGCAGCTGAATCTGAAGTAGAAGTTGTCAAAGTCCACTTTTTCAAGGATGCATATGCTGCTCAAATGATAAAACATATCTTCTAGAAAGAAAAAAATATGCAGGTTACAAGCATACTGTATATGTCATAACATGCCCAAGTCATATCTTTTAAGATTTAAAGTGATGTGTTTTATCTTGGCGTGCAAGACTATAGTGAAAAAGTTTCAGAACCTTTACATTAGGCTATCCAAGATAAATGTCTGAAACCCCCTTACAAGCAGAGACCTCATCCATTGTCAGTTTTAAGGGCATCAAATACGACAAAAGCAGAGACTTGCTTCGGGTTGGACACTCCCCAAATATTTAACAGATGAGTATGATTCTAACGCAGAACAAACCGCAAACTTCGGGTGCCATTGAATCAAGCTTCTTCAGTGAGCTTAAATTAAACCTGTGTTTTGACCAGTACTTCAGGGTATGGAAGAACTATGTGAAAATGCTGTGCCTAGAAGCTGAGCAGATTGAACAAAGCACAGGTTCATCCTAATATGTATGCTTAGTACAGGGAGTTCTTGTTTAACACCAGGTAATTTTTATATATGGATACTGCAGCATTGTTGAATGCAAATTCAGGTATTTATAATAAAACCCATGTGCTTTCTATTGCGAAGCACAAAGACCAACCACAAATAAAAGTTTGCTTTTCTAAACAGATTAGGGAAAAGATTGTTTTTTACCGGTTGCTATGTTACTGCACATTAATCTATCCTTGATTAAATAAGTTTGATAATTAAACACTTCAATACCGGGCACTTAGAACACTTCCCGCCCACACCAATTTTCAGCTTTCAGTGCTGTTGCGATTTGAATGAGAATTGCGCGGTTGTACCCAAACAAACTTTTTATCATTTTGTTCCCACAAATAGAACTTTCTTTTGGTGGTATTTGATCACCCCTGCAGTTTTTATTTTTTGTGCTATAAAAAAAAAAGACTGAAAATTTTGAAAAAAAAAAACATTTTTCTTTGTTTCTGTCACAAAAGTTTGTATAAAGTACATTTTCTCCTTCACTGAAGGGCACTAATGTGGCTACACTGATGGGCACTGATTAGGCTACACTGACGGGCACTGATGAGGCAGTACAGATTGGCACTGATGAGGTGGCACTGATAAGGTTGCACTGATGATGGGGCACATATGCAGCACTGATGGGCGGCACTGACAAGCAACACTGACGGGCACTGATACGTGGCACTGATATGCGGCACTGATGGACACTCCTAGGCGGCACTGATAAGTGGCACTGGTCACTGATGGGCACTGATAGGTGGCACTTTTAGGTGGCACAGATGGGCACTTTTAGGTGGCACAGGTGGGCACTGATAGGTGGCACAGGTGGGCACTTATAGGTGGCACAGGTGGGCACTTATAGGTGGCAGTGGTGGGCACTGGTGCAACAAGCACTGTTAGGGATGGCACTGGCAGGCATCATACATGGGTACAGTGCCATCCCTACAGTGCACAATATTGCCCTTACCTGGTGGTCTAGTGGGGGCTCCCTGGTGGTCCTGGGCGGCCTCTGTGGTCCTTCACTGGTGGTCCTGGGCGGCCTCTTTGTGATGTCCGGGGGGGGGGCTCCCTGATGGTCCTGGGCAGGCTCCCTGGTGGTCCAGTGGGGTGATCCTGAGGGTGGCTGCGCTGATAAACAGTCAGGAGAGCAGCCGATCGGCTCTCCGCTGCTCAGGTCTGCAGACCTGAGCAGAGGAAAAGCCGATAAACGGCTCTTCCTATTTACACTGTGATCAGCCGTGATTGGTCACGGCTGATCACATGGTAAAAGGCTTCGGATCAAAGCCTTTTACCTCGGGCGGTAATGCGGTGGGTCACGCTGACCCACGGCACCACCGATCGCCGCGATGCGTCAATAGACGTCCAGTCAGGATAATGAACCCCCCGGACGTCATTTGTCTATACTCCGGGCGGGAAGTGGTTAAAAAAAAAAAAAAAGATAATTGTGACTCAATACAGCTCTTTAGTATGGTGTACTGAATGTCACCTTTGGTAATGTATAATAATTATATTATTTAAAAAATCCTAATTTTCTAGTAACACACAACTTGTTTTCTATTTTCCTAGGCTGATCATTCATATAGCATAGTCAATTATGTTTTTAAGTTCAAAGGAAACTTGATTGTAATTGAGAGGGAAGAACTAAGAAGACCACAATTAATCAGCTAAATATTTATTTTAATTGTTTATCATAAATAGAAGTAAGGCTTGTTCTCTTCCCAAGGTAGACCACAGGCAGATGTGCCACAGCCCACAAAAAGGCTAAACTGCACCCTTATAAGCAATATAGCTTATGGGTGATTGGTTATGTTCCAGAGTGGAGTAGGCTTGTACACATATATAGTTTGTCTTCCCTTTTTCTCTTTTCTATTGTTTAGATGTACATTGTGTGTGTGTTTGTATGTATTTCGTATATATATATGTGTGTGTATATATATATATATATATATATATATGTGTGTATACACATTAGTACACCCCTTACATTTTCGTAAATATGTTATTCTATCTTTTCATGTGACAACACTGAAGAAATTACACTTTGCTACAATGTAAAGTAGTGAGTGTACAGCTTGTATAACAGTGTAAATTTGCTGTCCCCTCAAAATAACTCAACACACAGCCATTAATGTGTAAACCGCTGGCAACAAAAGTGAGTACACCCCTAAGTGAAAATGTCCAAATTGGGCCCAATTAGCCATTTTTCCTCCCCGGTGTCATGTGACTAGTTAGTGTTACAAGGTCTCAGGTATGAATGGGGTGCAGGTGTGTTAAATGTGGTGTTATTGCTCTCACTCTCTCATACTGGTCACTGAAAGTTTAACATGGAACCTCCTGGAAAAGAACTCTGAGGATCTGAAAAAAAGAATTGTTGCTCTACATAAAGACGACCTAGGCTATAAGAAGATTGCCAAGACCCTGAAAATGAGCTGCAGCACAGTGGCAATGACCATACAGTGGATTAACAGGACAGGTTCCACTCAGAACAGATCTCGCCATGGACGACCAAAAAAGTTGAGTGCACATGCTCAGCGTCAAATCCAGAGATTGTCTTTGGGAAATGCTGCCGGCACAATATGTACTGTGACATACTGAAGCAGAGCATGATATCCTTCCTTCGAAGACTGGGCAGCAGGGCAGTATTCCAACATAACAACCCCAAACACACCCCCAAGATGACCACTGCCTTGCTAAAGAAGCTGAAGGTATTGGTAATGGACTGGCCAAGCATGTCTCCAGACCTAAACCCTATTGAGCATCTATGGGGCATCCTCAAATGGAAGGTGGAGGAGTGCAGTCTCAAACATCCACCAGCTCCGTGATGTTGTCATGGAGGAGTGAAAGAGGACTCCAGTGGCAACCTGTGAATCTCTGCTGAACTCCATGCCCAAGAGGGTTAAGGCAGTGCTGGAAAATAATTGTGGCCACTCAAAATATTGACACTTTGGGCCCAATTTGGACATTTTCAGTTAGGGGTGTACTCACTTTTCTTGCCAGTGGTTTAGACATTAATGGCTGTGTGTTGAGTTACTTTGAGGGGAAAGCAAATTTACACTGTTATACAAGCTGTACACTCACTACTTTACATTGTAGCAAAGTGTAATTTCTTCAGTGTTGTCACATGAAAAGATGTAATAAAATATTTTAAAAAATATGAAGGGTGCACTCACTCTTGTGAGGTAATATATATATATATATATATATATAGGGAAATTCAGCATCTTAGTCTTGTAGTTGTGGCAGAGGCCCACTCCCTGGCCCCTCAATAGGGGTTCTCCTGACACCTCGGGCTCTCACCCTTTTTTTTTTTGCAAATTCATGGGTAGCCCATTCATTTCATTAGGCCACCCTATGCCCTATGCGCCTTCCAACGCCAGACCTGGTATAAACAGGCCCTAAAAGATGAAGGTTACGTTCAAACCTTGAACCATTCAGTAGGTATATGTTGTCAACCATTGTAACATAAACACAAAATTGTCATGTTTAGACTGGGGGGTACCTTGTAAGGTTTAATTAATCTTTAAGGTTTGAAACAGACTAAATAAGGTTTATTTAGGACACCATGACTGCAAACTGTGGGGAAAGTTGTGTGTCATTGTAGTCTCATCATATGACATGAAAGTCTACTCAAATGACAGTCCATTGTTTTTCTATTTAAAATGTGTCACATTGGTGTATGTTGCACAGATTATGAGTCATCCTTCATCCTTCGAACTTGTTTTCATGTGTATTTCCCTGCATCATGAATGCGTGCTAAGCAAAGTTCAGTACACATTGTAAGGGGGTTAGCATGGCAGCGCGTGTGTGTGACCCCCCTGGAAGGATTCACTACACAATTTAGGCACAGTGAGACAGCAGTTTCAGGTGAAAACAAAAAGGTAGTTTATTCTCATTAGTTACAATGTGAAAAACAGCAAAACAAACAACAAAATAAATCCTAGGCCACTTGGCCACTGACTGCACGATGGGTTTCCTTGTCTGTCAGCTGGGTACAGCCTACCGCTCTACCTAGCTCCTATCTCTCACTGCAGGACACTCAGCCACACAGACCTTACAGTGTACATCATGGGGGTCACGCTCCCCAGTCTATGGTCACAGAAACTGGTTCCAGGATGGAGCACTCACCTATGCCTGCTGGGAGCTCTTGTAGAGGCCTTAATGAGCCAGCTCCACTCAGCTGGGCTCATTACTCCTGTAAGACTCCCAACACTCCCCTAGTGGTAGCCATCCACATAAAGTATGAACCTGGGGCAAATGTATCTGCCATCTTGAACGCACCCAGGTGATTTTACTTGCTGGCTGTCACAACATGTATTATTTTAGTTTCTGAAATCATCTAACATCTAGATGATGTCAGATTGCCATAATAATTTAATTTCTGATACTTTTCCTAGGCAAAAATCGAAGGTATTCATGAGAACCTGTCACAAACTTCGTCAACTCAGACTGAGCATATGATACAAGAAAGTACCAGCAGTGGTCACCTTTGAAAACTGCATGTCAATACATCCAAGGAGATGGACAATGTAGTTGATATGCAAATGTTGACTTCTCTTGTAGAAGTTGCACCTTTCCTACTTACCAACCCTCCCTACCGGTTAGTGAGGTTGCTTATTACATTACATTAGGTAGGGTGGCCCAAATAGCAGGGGTGGATGGACCAAGCATTTACAGGGAATATGGAAATGTGTTTATGATTTGAGTTAAGTCTGTCATTTACTGATCATTTTGACAGCTGGTTTTCACTGAAGGTGATCTTGGTTTATGGCACTATCATTTAGCTTTTCAGTCAGTAAGCTGAGCTAGGAATTCTGATTGAGTTATCTTTTCCATTATGGCTTGAAATGTATTTTATTTAATTATTTCAGGTACTTATATAGTGCTGTCAATTTACGCAGCGCTGTACATATATATATATATATATATATGTGTTTTTACATATATGTATATATTGTACATTCACATCAGTCCCTGCCCTCAAGGAGCTTACAATCTAAGGGGTCCCTAACTCATTCATACATTCTAGGGGCAGTTTAGACAGGAGCCAATTAACCTACCAGCATGTCTTTAGAGCAGCCTTTCTCAACCTTTTCAACACTGAGGAATATTCTCCGGTCTCGGGGAACCCCTGCTAAAAATTAAAAATTTACTACTCATGATACATTAGTGTGATGGTCAATGGGAAGAATACTCTTTACACTTTTGGTCATTGGTAAGAATTGTCCCCTTACAGTTAGCTAAAAGATCAATTATGTCATTGGGAATTTATCTGAGAGGTAGAAATTGACCATTGCTCAAGGAACCCCTAGCAACCTCTGGAGGAACCCTAATGTTCCACGGAACTCTGGTTGAGAAACCCTGCTTTAGAGTGTGGGAGGAAACCTACGCAGGCATAAGGAGAACATGCAAACTCCAGGCAGGTAGTGCCGTGGTTGGGATTCGAACCAGTGAATCTAGTGCTGCCAGGCAAAAGTGCTTACCACTTGGCCACTGTGCTGCCCAATAGAAATATGTAAAACCAGCATGTAATCAAAAGTACCATCAACCATAAAACAATGAAATTAGATTTCAGAGTAAGATTACCAAAATGAAATCTGGGGACACCACCACTTTCGAACATGAACATGAAAACTCATAACATTTGAAGCAACACCCATAAAATCACCCCCCCCCCCCCCCCATTTTAACACACTCCCAAAGAATTGGTTGCAAACTTTTGGAACAAGAGGCAGACATTCAAGGTATAATTGCAAAATTAAATAGATTTAAGAGGCACCAAGATATGCCTGCATAGTTAGGAGGGATGCCTTGAAGATATGAAAAAAAATGTGTTACGTGTTGACAACATTTTTTGCAGCTGAAGAGGAAAAAAACGTAACAGAGGGGCAGCGTCCTTTGATGCATTCACTGTATAGAGAGCAGGCGTTAAATTATACCGAAGTTAAAAGGGAAATTGGATAAATCTAACAATAGGTCGATTTTGTTCTTATGTAAACAAAACTAACAGGAATCTTTATTTTTGGAATAGAAGAATTCCAGGTTAATGTTTGCACTAGTAACAACATCCATATTCTGGGAGAACTGGGACATATCCAAGCCTTAAGCATGGTTATTTATACACAAGCTGGATAGTAATAAGGATGGGGGAGACATCTGATTTAGTATGCTGCATTTTTTTTTTTTAGTTGGAACATTACAGTAATAATCTAAGTCAGGGAGCTGCATGGAGTGATCACTATAGTTAAATATGTCTAGAATAGCATAAAATTGTGTCACACACTGCGGCCAGGCAAGATGGTCAGATTTCCAAATAATTCCTAGTGCTATTTGTCTGACAACACAGATCACATTGCAGAAACATGTGGAGCTTCTGGTTTTATTTCATGTACTATAGTCATAGATGGTTTGTGCTGACAGAATAAAATTTCCAGTCCTGTAACAATAACCGGTATATACAGTACAAAAGTGAGTACACCCCTCACATTTTTGTAAATATTTTATATCTTTTAACGTGAAAACACTGAGGAAATGACACTTTGCTACAATACAAAGTAGTGAGTGTACAGCTTGTATAACAGTGTAAATTTGCTGTCCCCTCAAAATAACTCAACACAGCCATTAATGTATAAACTGCTGGCAACAAAAGTGAGTACACCCCTAAGTGAAAGCATCCAAATTGGGCTCAATTAGCCATTTTCCCTCCCCGGTGTCATGTGACTCGTTAGTGTTGCAAGGTCTTTGGTGTGAATGGGGAGCAGGAGTGTTAAATTTGGTGTTATAGCTCTCACTCTCTTACTAGTCACTGGAAGTTCAACATGGCACCTCATGGCAAAGAACTCTCTGAGGATCTGAAAAAAAATAATTGTTGCTCTACATAAAGATGGCTTAGGCTGTAAGAAGATTGCCAAGACCCTGAAACTGAGCTGCTGCAAGTTGACCAAGACCATACAGCAGTTTAACAGGACAGGTTCCACTCAGAACAGGCCTCACCATGGTTGACCAAAGAAGTTGAGTGCACGTGCTCAGCATTATATCCAGAGGTTGTCTTTGGGAAATAGACGTATGAGTGCTGCCAGCATTGCTGCAGAAGTTGAACGGGTCAGCCTGTCAGTGCTCAGACCATATGCCGCACACTGCATCAAATTAGTCTGCATGGCTTACGTCCCAGAGGGAAGCCTCTTATAATGATGATTCACAAGAAAGCCCGCAAACAGTTTGCTGAAGACAAGCAGACTAAGGTCATGGATTACTGGAACCATGTCCTCTGGTCTGATGAGACCGAGATAAACTAGTTATTTGGTTCAGATGATGTCAAGCGTGTGTGGTAGCAACCAGGTGAGAAGTACAAAGACAAGTATGTCTTGCCTACAGTCAAGCATGGTGGTGGGAGCATTGTGGTCTGGGAATTCATGAGTGCTGCCGGAACCGGGGAGCTACAGTTCATTGAGGGAACCACGAATGCCAACATGTACTGTGACATACTGATTCAGAGCATGATCCCCTCCCTTCATAGACTGGGCCGCAGGGCAGTATTCCAACATTACGACCCCAAACACACCTCCAAAGACGACCATTGCCTTGTTAAAGAAGCCGAGGGTAAAGGTGATGGACCGGCCAAGCATGTCTCCAGACCTAAACTCTAATTGAGCATCTGTGGGGCATCCTCAAACAGAAGGTGAAAGAGCGCACGGTCTATTACATCCACCAGCTCCATGATATCATCATGGAGGAGTGGAAGAGGACTCCAGTGGCAACCTGTGAAGCTATGGTGAACTCCATGCCCAAGAGGGTTAAGGCAGTGCTGGAAAATAATGGTGGCCACACAAAATATTGACACTTTGGGCCCAATTTGGACATTTTCACTTAGGGGTGTACTCACTTTTGTTGCCAGTGGTTTAGACATTAATGGCTGTGTGTTGAGTTATTTTGAGGGGACAGCAAATTTACAGTGTTATACAAGCTGTACACTCATTACTTTACGTTGGAGCAAAGTGTCATTTCTTCAGTGTTGTCACATAAAAAGATACAATAAAATATTTACAAAAATGTGAGGAGTGTACTCACCTTTGTGAGATACTGTATATTAACCACTTCCCGCCCGGCGCATAGACAAATGACGTCCGGGCGGGTGGTTCATTATCCTGACTGGATGTCTATTGACGTCCTCAGGATAATCCGCGATCGCGCGCCCTTGGGGGCGCGCATCGCGGCGATCGGTGGTGCTGTGGGGCAGTCTGACCCACCGCATTACCGACCGAGGTAAAAGGCTTTGATCCGAAGCCTTTTACCATGTGATCAGCCATGACCAATCACGGCTGATCACAGTGTAAATAAGAAGAGCCGTTTATCGGCTTTTCCTCTGCTCAGGTCTGCAGACCTGAGCAGCGAAGAGCCGATCAGCTGCTCTCCTGACAGGGGGGGGGGCTGCGCTGAACGTTTATCAGCGCAGCCACCCTCAGGATCACCCCCACTGGACCACCAGGGAGCCGGATCAGGACCACCAGGGAGCCCCCCTCCCGGACATCTCAATGAGGCCGCCCAGGACCACCAGGGATGGCGCACAGAGGCCGCCCAGGACTACCAGGGAGCCCCCACTAGACCACCAGGTAAGGGCAATATTATGCACTGTAGGGATGGCACTGTGCCCATATATGATGCCTGCCAGTGCCATCCCTATCAGTGCTTGTTCCATGCCAGCACGCTGCGACGTGGGTTTGTTTCAAAAATAGTAAAACAAGGGTGTTTATCTCGAAAGAAAACCACCATAAACTAGTGGGGACGCCAAAAATAAAAAACGCGATATTTTTTTTTTTTCTGGCTTTTAAAACTTTTTTTTGGGGGTAAAAAGAAACAAAGACAGTGTTTTCAAAAATATTTCATGTAAAAGAGGAAGTGACTGTCCGTGACTACACCGATGTGACTACCCGTGACTACTCCGATGTGACTGCCCGTGACTACTCCGTCATGTCTAACCGTGACTACTCCACCGTGACTATTCCAACGTGACTACTACCCCGTGTATACGTCGTGACTACCTGCCGTGACTGTTCGTTGTGACTGCCCGTGACTATGCACCGTGATTATACGCCGTGACTACCTGTGAGTATCCGCCGTGACTATTCACCGTGACCCGTGACTACCCGTGACTATCCACCGTGTCCACCCGTGAAAATCCACCGTGTCCACCCGTGACTATCCACCGTGTCCACCCGTGAATATCCACCGTCACCACACGTGACCACCTTGTTCGTGACTATCCCTACCGTGACCGTCCGTAGTATATACCCGTGTCACGGTAGGGATGTCACGTATTATAACGGGAATGGACCACCAGATCACCCCCGAGGGACCATCAGGACCCGCCGGAGACACGCGGTAGGGACCACCAGGACCCGCCGGAGTAACTCTACAGGCCCTCCCCCCGAGGGACCACCAGGACTAGGCCGAGGGACCACCAGGTCACCCCCACTAGGACTCCCACCGACGCGACTATTTGCAAGTCGCGTCGGGGGGGGGGACAGTCCTCTCGTCGACTAGCCGAGAAGCGACGAGTCCAGACGTCTGGACTCGTCTCCTTTTCGGCTATTTGCCGAGACGA
>BLSH010084869.1:292025-323709 GCA_018402905.1 Glandirana rugosa | reverse complement strand
TTCGGTCTTTTTTTTTTCTATAGCGCAAAAATAAAAACCGCAGGGGTGATCAAATACCACCAAAAGAAAGCTCTATTTGTGGGAACAAAATGATAAAAACTTTGTTTGGGTGCAGCGTCGCACGACCGCGCAATTCTCATTAAATCGCAACAGCACTGAAAGCTGAAAATTGGTCTGGGCAGGAAGTGTTCTAAGTGCCCGGTATTGAAGTGGTTAAACAGCGTTCATTGTCCAAGACTGCTGACCAGAAATGATATCTCATATATTTTTAAACCTGCAATATAAAAATAGCAGCTGGAATCTGATTGGTTGTTATGGGCAACACTTATGACAGAATGAACTGTTCAGGGTTTGAGCAACTTATTGCAGCTTTTACATCTATAATGTACTTATTATTATTTATACAGTTTTCTATCACAAGCATTACTAAAGCTGGCCATACTCATAAAGATTTTACATATACAGTTGTGCTCATAAGTTTACATACCCTGGCAGAATTTATGATTTCTTGCCCATTTTTAAGAAAATATGAATGATAACACAAAAACGTTTCTTTCGCTCATGGTTAGTGTTTGGCTGAAGCCATGTAAACTTCATACTTCATGTAAAGGTCATTTGGGTAGTTTCTGTTGTCATTATGATTTAAAAAGAGTAAACATAGTTGATTGATAATAAATGGCTTCAGACAAATGCTGACCATGAATTAAATAAATGTTTTTGTGTTCTCATTCATATTGTCTGAAAAGTGACCAAGAAATCATAAATTATGGCAGGGTATGTAAACTTATGAGCACAGCTGTATATGAATCTAACAATTGCTCCATCTACACTACACCACACAGATGGATGAATCTCCCTTGCAACTACTGTATTTTGACATCTGACATTGCTGCCTGTCAGAATAGCTGAAGAGAGCCTGCATCTGATTGACTGAAGGATGCTGTGCGGGTCACAATTTTCCGACAGGGACACCCACTGAGCAAATGTTGACTGGTTTACCAGAAACCAGACAAAATTTGCTCCGTGTATAGCTAGGATTAAGCTGAGGTTTAGTGTTGTTTTTATTTTAAGCACCAGGGTCTCACCTAACATGAGTGATGAGTGTCCTATATGCTGGTCACTGCTCTGTTCTTTGGCATCTTTATTCCTCTGCCCCCCAGATAGCCCCATAGCTGTAATATTCTGATGCTGTAGGGGTTAATATGAACAGCTCCACTTGTCAGGCACTCCATTAAAATATCTATCACTTCTATCTTTTTGCCACATTACACTCCCACCCCCCATTTTATTCATAGAGGCTGTACTATCGGTTCCTGCAACAAATGATGAATGGAGAACAGGTGGATCAATGAAAGGTCTGACTCCTCAGTGGAGTGCTTTATATGGATGAAAATGTTCAGGAACCGAGCACACACCAGCACACAGGACATTTTTCATTCATGTAAGTAATGTCCCTTTTGCTGATTCAAAATAGATTTAAAAAAAAATCACTAATCTTCAGCTTTAAGAATGGTCACTTTGCACTATTTTTTATATTATAGAAATAAAAATTAAAAAAACATCATAAAGTACTTCACTGATGGACTATGAGGAAAGAAACGAGGCCCTGTCTTTCTGTTAGTGCAAGCTGAAGAAATTCAAAAATAGCCTGTGGGACAAATGCCCCAGTGCCAGACCTATCATGTGGATGGGTTTTCAAGAATATTCACCCCAAACCACTGTTGGACGCCACCTCTTTTCTTTTCTTTTTTTTATTTCAGTTCCCTTTTTTTTCTTTTTCTTTTGCTTACTTTTCATTTCTGGAATAGGTGGCGTTGACAGTAAATACACTGTGTAATGTATCGCTGTTATGTCTTTTTTTTTTCCTGATCACTCGCTGTTTTATCTTAATTCGCCTAGACTGATGGCGATAAGTGTTTTGTTAATGCACAACTGTTTCGATAAGATTGTTTACTGGCGTTACTGATCATTGTTGGCCATATTATGGTGTTGTAATTGGAGCTAACTCTTTTTACGTCTGCCAATGTGCCATATCCCTTAATAAAGCTTTATTCTTAAAAAATATTTTTAAAAAATTCTAAATGCTAGAGTTTTCTTCAGTTTTAAAAGCGGTGTTCCACTCGTTTATAAGTTCATTAAAAGTCAGCAGCTACAAAAAATGGTAGCTGCTGACTTTTAATAAACAGCCACTAACCTGGCCTGCAGTCCAGTGATGCTTCCGCTCGAAGCCTCGCTCCTCTCCCCCGCCTTGCCATGGCGCCGGCATTGTAAGTGTGGGCACACAGCTGTGGCAGCTTCTTCACAGCCGGGTACACACTTCACTGCACGCTGCACTTTCTGTGGCCAGGCAATCTTCTGGGACCGGTGACGTGTCCCAGAATATTGCAGAGAGGGAGGGGGAGAGGAGGGGAGTCACCTAGGGGGAGAGGAGGAGTCGCGGCGAGGCTGCAAGAGCAGGAAGTGGGAGCCGAGTACCTGTCAAAACTAGGTACCCCACCCAAAAGATGACATGCCAAATGTGGCATGTCAGGAGGAAAGGAGTGTTTAAAGCGGAAGTTACACTTTTGGGTCGAACTCCACTCTAAGTATGTACTACTGAGAAGGTGAGGGATGTTTTTGTCTTGTTTCCTTATAACCTTCTTTTATTTCAGTAGATTGCCTAGAACCTTGAGGCTGGGTTCACACTTGCAAATTGGATGTGGGTTCTCTGCATCCAGTTCACAATAGCAGGAGATTTTGACCGGTGCTCTATGGAGCCAGTTCACACATCTCCGCTGCAGCTCCAGTGCGAATTTTCACAGGGGTCCTGTGTGTCTTTTGGTCCATTTCAGGTCTGAATTCAGCCCAAAATTTGGGCTGAAATCGGATCTGACACGGTGAACAGGGACGCACCGGATCCCTGTTGTGAGCCGCATCAGCGTTAGATGTGAACCCAGCCTGATAGCTTGTGACATGTCAGTTGAAAGTTTTTGGTGTTATATGCACATTCTTTCCTCCTCCTCCTTTGCAGTTATTGGTCTGATTTCCAGTTGGATGAGGCCTAAGGCTAATCTATGCATGCTGCCTCATTTTGCTGAATACAACTTTTTTATGCCCTTTACAAGGATAATACATGTTAGATACCATCTTGTTACTGTTGTAATAAAAAATAAAAACCTAATTAGTTGCCCTGAATAGATCCACTACAGCCCCTTTATGGTTTAATCTACTCAATTGGTCCTTTTTTGGAACTCATTTTTACTTGCTGGCTTTGTTTTATGGCCACATTTTTCGTGAGAACTTCATGTGTTTATTATCCCAACGTAAATTGCAGAAGTGAATGTAAAATAATTTCTGTAAACTAGAATATAATTGTGCAATGTTCACACTCTAGTTTGTAATCTGTTCTGTTTCAATAAAGCTAGTAGAATTCAAGCATACAGCTTATTGCAGGCTATCTAATATGCTTCCATTGTACCTGCAAAGGACAAGTTACACTTACCACTAGAAGGTTATTTCATTCACTTTGACTTCATGATGGTGATTTTAACTTCTTGATTGGCTTACTCAATGGGCAAGCTAGGAAACTAGCCTTAGCATATTAATAACACACCATGTACAGCAGGGGTAGACAACCTGCGGCCCCCCAGCTGTTGCAGAACTACAAGTCCCATCATGCCTCTGGGAGTAATTGTAACTGCCAGGCTTGCAATGCCTCATGGAAAATGTAGTTCCACAACAGCTGGAGGGCCGCAGGTTGCCTACCCCTGATGTACAAGTTTACAAATACCTAGCCCTGTGCTGCAGACCCTGTGAGTGTAGAAAACATTTACTGATTGGTTCAAACCATAATATTAGAAGACAAAACTATCAGTAGGTAGTTTGTATTAGGTTGTCTGCCTACCTGGTAGAACTGATCAGATCATAATCATGGTTGCTATTTTCCTTTAATAAAATATCCAGAATATTAAACTGGTTTGCATGTAAGGCACCACGTCCCATAGAAGAACATTGAAATAATAGTACACTTTATGGGATATTTAAGGTGCCAAACAGAGACAACAAAATGTTTTATAAAAATAGTATTTTATTCGCTTAGATCACTTAAGAACAATAAAATGTTTCCAATTCCACTGGCAAAACATGTATTTAACGGATTTCGTAGTGCCTCTTTAGCCACCCTTAATAACCTACCACTCAGTTGCTTGATATCATATCATATATCGATACTTCAAACAATGGTAAAACAGAGTAGATGAGGTATTCCTACTCATCAGAGATAATTCATACAGTAGGATGAGAATCGCTTAACTCAAGCATTTCCTATATCAGGATATTCTTTACCAGGGTGGATATGTGTCATAGAAATTATTAATTTATTCTGTGAATAGAAATCAAAAACTCTCAAGTCCGAAGACTGCAGGGGAGGCTAGTTCTAGTACATCTGATGACCCATATGCTATTATGAGCATAACTACACACCAGATGCTCAGTGGCATTCCAGGAAAGGATAGGCATGGTAAAGACCTCATTTTGAAACATCCAAACAGAGAACAGTTATAGTATACGCCAGATATCCGCCAGTGGGGACCTTAGAGATCCTACGGATAGCCTACCTGACGTTACCGAACAAAATAAAATATTTCTTTAAAAAAAATTTCTGTTTTGACATCTTAAAAATCCCATACATTGCTCAATTAATTAAATGCATATTTACCCAGTCTGCACCCTGTACTGTGGCAAATCTCTCCAAAAAGAGAGAAATCCCTTCTAGGAAAGTTATCACTAGAACAAGTTCTCTAATCGTAAGATTTCCCTTCTATTCCTGGTGATGTTTCCCTGTCACTTTTTGTCCAAGTAGAAGTGGGTCACCAGGATAAATAGAGCAAGGGATACAAACAGCAATAAAAACATAACAGGAGTTGAACCCATCGCCCCTGTATTAAAAACTAAAATTTCTTGAATCCTACATGTGTTTAGGTTGCCTTTTATACAAGAATCTTCTCAATTCCCTTTCATTTTCATTTGGAAATTAAACAATGAAAGCGTTACTAATAGTTCTATTACCACTCCCTCAATTTAAATTCTCTCAAGACGTAATGAACACATCTGTTATGATAGAAAAGTCTAACGCAGAAGGATAGCGCTAACATTAAACGTGGTGAAAGACCAAAGATGAACCAGAATTGTAACAAAGGGACCTAGCTCTGGTGCTGCTCAGGTGCTGATGATACACCCAAACCTCCATACATGCCCACTTAAAGGATGTTTTGTCCTCCCATGGGTTGATAATATTCATAACCATAGCAGCACTGCACTTTGAGAAAGAGCTTGGTTTGAGGAGTGTGCTGAAGTTTCTGCTAGTTGCGTGATCTCTGGATCTTCAGATGGGGCCTTCAAGTTTGGAATTGCTAGCATATTTCTTAATTTCAAACTATGGCTCTGTTTCACATTTTTAATGCTGTACAGAATGAAATCTTGTGGCCTGCTCTGTGTCACATATTTCAGAGCTGTTTAGTTGCTCTGTAAACTCCAGTACACATGCCAGGATTGCTTAATGTGTCACTTGGTCAAAGAGCAAAGCATTTCATAAACATTAAAAAATATGCCCAGAATCCAAAGTCTGCATTGAAAAGTCAGTCCGGGGGGATGAAATTTTCACAACCGTCTTACAATTTAACATGGCCGATAATACGATATATTAATTTAATGTTCTTGAATTATTTTGCTGCGTCGTTTATAGTCTACCTTATTTCAGCTGCAATGCAATTAGCAGCAACTATTTAACACTTCTATAAATGCATTCACAGTTTAATTTTTCACTGATCACAGCTGCTCATTTGGTTCAGACACAACACTTGCTAAAAGTAGGAAAATCACAGTGTGGATTCTTGGGAAGCAATATTGTATTTTTAATATTCATAATATCTTAAAGTGGTTGTAAACGTCAGACATTAAATATTTACAAAGCATATCCTTCTATAGTGTGTACTTGTCTAAATTAAGAGCACTAAGTGTCATTTCTGTCTGCTGCTTTGTTCCTCTATCAGCATGAATCACTTCTGACAAGTTTTCCTGACACCAAGAGAAAAATGGTGACAGGGGAGGGCTCAGCTGATTGACATTCTCAGCTCTGCCCCTGTGTGCTGCGTGAGGTGAGGTGTGCATCCCTTCCCTCCAATCAACTCTCAGCAGAGTGTTTTCTGGGCTTTGAATGGCTGTAGAGAAGAGAAGACTGCAGATATACATGCACAACTTATGTAGCAGGATTTGTTTCATCTCTGTGTATCACCCGAGGCTATTCACTTGTTATATGTAAGGGTTCACAACCACTTTAAAGCTAAAGTTCTTCTTTAATTCTTAAAATCATAATAGTTGAACTTTATGAAAATAGTGTTTCTTACTGGAAGTGATTGTTTCAACTGCAAGCAGACCCTGTTATAGGTATATCTACCAGGCTGTGTCTGACCATACAAGTAGAAATTATTCAACATAAGCTCACATGTGTAAAGCCCACAGGCCACATTTATGCATGGCTAAATCTTTAGAATCCAGTCATTTAGCAGCAGCTAGACCACACTTTTGCTTTTGTAAGTTATGTAAGAAATGTTGTGTCATACACATCACTGATATTTTTGTAAGTAGCCACTGGACTGGTGAGCTTCATGCTCCCATAAATGAGACACTCAGAAAAATAGATTCAAAGCTGCCAGTTTGAATTTGCAATTGGCCTCGGTATTTTTAGTCATTTATTATGAATAGATCTGAAGATCTCCACATATACTAACCATGCAGGTACAGTATCTCACAAAAGTGAGTACACCCCTCACATTTTTGTAAATATTTTACTATATCTTTTCATGTGACAACACTGAAGAAATGACACTTTGCTACAATGTAAAGAAGTGAGGGTACAGCTTGTATAACAGTGTAAATTCGTTGTCCCCTAAAAATAACTCAACATACAGTCATTAATGTCTAAACCGCTGGCAACAAATGTGAGTACACCCCTAAGTGACAACGTCCAAGTTAGGCCCAATTAGCCATTTTCCCTCTTCGGTGTAATGTGACTCGTTAGTGTTACAAGGTCTCAGGTGTGAATGGGGAGCAATTGTGTTACATTTGGTGTTATCACTCTGACATACTGGTAACTGGAAGTTCAACATGGCACCTCATGGCCAGGAACTCTCTGAGGATCTGAAAAAAAGAATTGTTGCTTTACAGATAGATGGCCTAGGCTATAAGAAGATTGCCAAGACCCTGAAACTGAGCTGCAACACGATGGTCAAGACCATACAGCGGTTTAACAGGACAGGTTCCACTCAGAACAGGTGTTGCCATGGTTGACCAAAGAGGTTGAGTGCTCATGCTCAGCGTCATATCCAGAGGTTGTCTTTGGAAAATAGACATATGAGTACTGCCAGCATTGCTGCAGAGGTTGAAGGGGGGGGGGGGTCAGCCTTTCAGTGCTCAGACCATACACTGCACACTACATCAAATTGGTTTGCATGGCTGTTGTCCCAGAAGGAAGCTTTTTCTAAAGACGATGCACAAGAAAGCCCACAAACAGTTTGCTGAAGACAAGCAGACTAAGGACATGGATTACTGGAACCATGTCCTGTGGTCTGATGAGACCAAGATAAAATGATTTGGTTCAGACGGTGTCAAGCATGTGTGGTGGCAACCAGGGGAGGAGTTACAAAGACAAGTGTGTCTTGTCTACAGTCAAGCATGGTGTGGATGGAGTGTCATGGTCTGGGGCTGCATGAGTGCTGCCAGCACTGGGGAGCTACAGTTCATTGAGGGAACTATGAATGCCAACATGTACTGTGACATATTGAAGTGGAGCATGAGCCCCTCCCTTCGGAGACTGAGCCGCAGGGCAGTATTCCAACATAAGGAATCCCAAACACATCTCTGAGATGACCACTGCCTTGCTAAAGAAGCTGAGGTTAAAGGTAATGGACTGGCCAAGCATGTCTCCAGACCTAAACCCTATTGAGCATCTGTGGGACATCCTAAAACGGAAGGTGGAGGAGCGCAAGGTCTCTAACATCCACTAGCTCCATGATGTCATCATGGAGGATTGGAAGCGGTCTCCAGTGGCAACCTGTGAAGCTCTGGTGAACTCCATGCCCAAGAGCGTTAAGGCAGTGCTGGAAAATAATGGTGGCCACACAAAATATTAACACTCTGGGCCCAATTTGGACATCTTGGGGGTGTACCCATTTTTGTTGCCAGCGGTTTAGACATTAATGGCTGTGTGCGGTTATTTTGAGGTTGAGGTTATACTGTTATACAAGCTGTACACTCACTACGTTACATTGTAGCAAAGTGTAATTTCTTCAGTGTTGTCACTTGAAAAGATATAATAAAATATTTACAAAAATGTGAGGGGTGTACTCACTTTTGTGAGATACTGTATCTGTTAACTCTCAGGAAATCGGAGGACAGAAATTTGCGAGTGGCCATTGTTGACTTCTTTTTAAATTACAGGATCTAGTGCTGTCACCCTTATCCTTGGTTTACTGCCTAGTGAATCACTGGACTGAAAAGGCAGCAAGTTATGTCTGTGTAAGTCGAAACTGCTCAATTTTGTGCTTGCTGCAGATCCTTTACATTTTTAGAAACAATGCAACTTTCCATATTTCTACCACCAGAAGCTCACTTCAGAAACACAATTAATCTCTTGGAAAAAATTGTATCCATTGTTTCAGGGTGCACTGAAATGGACCACCCTCCCTCCGGACATCCTTCGACTGAAAAAAAATGAGTCAACCGAACACCGCCTGCATCCAATTAGATGCAGATACTGTTCAAGTATCATGACAGCCAGTGGGGCTGGCTGTCAGGATACAATATCTGCAGCAGGAGATTTGTCCATCACACAACCAATATGAGTATGGGAAAGCCATACTTATGTTGGTGTCAAGTGGTCGCCTATAGAACTAAATGGCCCACAACCTGTATATACAGTGTGAAGAAAAATAAATAAATAAAAGGAATTTTTAGAATAAAGGCAGCGGGAATGCACAGTGAAATTGTCAGGATTGGTGCTGAAGGTAGTATTTCAAGAAGAACAATTAGTGGAATGGTCATAAGCAAAGTACATTTTTGAACGTACCAGTTGTAAACGAGCTAGAAAAGCAGACAAAGCTGAAGAATGTAGTGATCCCTATTTATTTTAAGTCCATCAATCATTTTTTGTATCCCATTAACACATTTAATTATCTATTAATTGTAAAACATTTAAATTGATCTGCGTTATGGGAATGTTATGTGGTTTTGTATATATTTTCTTATTCAATATGATCAGGACTAAAATACAATTTTAAAAAATATTTTAAAAATACTATAATGAAACAGGTTTTAATTTTCTTTAATCTGTTCACTATGAAATATTGTATCAAAATGTCTTTGATTTGCTTGGAAAGAATGTTTATATATTTCAATAGCTGAAGCTCATACTACACACAGAATGAATGAGATGGGTGACCTATTCCCAGTCCCACATGTTTTTCTGTCCGGCTTGAGGGCCGGTTCCCACTGCTGCGATGTCAGACATTGCATGTGATTCGCACCGCACTGCTGTGCAAATCGCATATGATGTTTGTGCGATGCAAATTCAGTCATACAGCTTGTATGGCTGAATTCGCATTGCATTCGGACCAAACTCGCACAGGACCCATTTATTTTGTCCGCACCAGAATTGGATCGTACATCGGGTGGGGATGTCATAAGGGGGTGGGGCCTCCGGATGATGTCAACGTGTGGCCCTGCCCCATGCCAGTATAAGTCATTGCACAGCGCGGACCCAGCATTACTGTTGGAGATCGCGTCCAGTCAACATCAGAAGAAGAGCAGAGGGAGAAGACCCGGTAGAGGAAGAAAACATCACCCGGAGAGGGAGAAGACGCCGGAGCTGATTTAATAAAATACTTTAAAAACTTGTGTAATGTATTTATTTTTGACACTTTTTTTTTAGGTGAATGAGTAGTACAATGGTCTACTTAAATTCCATACCAGACCGAAGGGACTGGTATGCTCTTGGAGGGGGAACCCATGCCGTTTTTTTTTTTTTTAATTTTGGAGGGGGTTACCCTTCAAGATCCCCAGAGCACAAGGTGCCTGGTATTGTTGGGATCAAAGTCGGATCCCTGTTCACTGTCGGACCGAATTAGGACAATTGTGGGACACATGTCACAGAGCAAAGTAGGATGAAAGTCTGATCATTGTCGTGTCGGACAAGTGAGAACCCAGCCTAAAAGTCTAAAACGAAAAATAGTTTGCCTTAGCAAAACCCATAATGTTATATGAAACCACAGTCATGGGTACACCCTGTGCTAAATGTTTATTTGTAAAGCAAACCATTTGAATAAATAGAAAAAAATAAACTTTAGTTTAAAAAGTGTAAACAAAATGAAAATAAAAATTCCAGGAAATCATTATAGTTAGCCTTAATTGTAGAAGATGTTCCAGACCAGCTGCAGACACCATTAAATGTCATCTTTTTTTTATTATCATTAGGACGTGAAGACATTTATTTTACCTTTAACATGTGAAGATGGAAGAGAGAAGTGCCCATTTGATCCAGTTATAGGGTACACTGGCTTTCTTATTGGTAAGATTCATTCTTTGTAAGCTGCCCCCAACTAGCTTGTACTAACCTAGGTATATTGTTTCTGATGCTATGGATTTATGTTTGAAGTTTAACCTACCTTTATTTTGTCTTCCCTGGTTCTTGTATTCCCCTTCATCAGTATGTTGATGAAATCTTTTAATCGGATCGTTGTGCTTCTCTATGAAATTTAGCTAAATCATGGCTGGTGGAAGTGGCCAGTAGGGTCCTGTGCTTGGCTTCCTGAAAATATCACAGCACCCTGCCTCAGTACTTCACTCAAGAACCCTGTTACATATAGTGAATTGACTCTTGGGAGCATTTATGCAAATATTAAAATTCCTTGATGAATGGATGTCAATCTGGAGGAGTGGGCATTCCTGGGCAGACTGTATTCGTATATAGACTGCCCAAGCTAATGCCCTCATGAAATATAGAATCTCCATGGTTGAACTGAAATCTAATAAATGAAAGGGATGGGCTAGGGACAGTTATGCCGGAGAGGCCGGAACGTAAATTGTATTGGATATCCTCTAGCCAGTAAATTAAATGGGCCATTTCTGATTTGCTGTAGATTTTAATGCAATTTTATAAACAACTGGTTGCGCTAACAATGACGGCAGGTAGATACATATGGCATGAATCCAATAAATACGTGTAAATCATACAGTCCAAATAAACATAAATGGTGTAGATGAAAGTAGAGATGTAGATGTATCTTCACAGATATAGACCACCGTGTGATAGATCAAATTCAGTAGTGATACCTCCACCTCACATCTAATAAGTGCTTACAAGATGTAAGCGCATGAGCGCTTTGGCTGTACCCCAGCCCGGGTCCCCCCTGGGGATATGTACGACAATCTTGGGGTCCTGATGTAGCAGAGTTGGCTTGGGTGAACCACAGAGGTAGTGGAAAGGGCTAGCCGGATCCACCTCCCAGCGTTTGTGGGATAGCAGTCCAATAAAGTTCTCTACACCCCCAGGTAAAACTCACCACGGCACCCAAAGAAAGAGAAGGTACTGATAGTGTGATAACGTTTCAGTGTATTTAATAAATAAAAGTATTGCACTTACATCAGATAAAAACAACAAGGGTGTCCAAAAACATTAAGCCGGCCGGCTGTAGACTTCAAACACTCAATGGCAGTGACGTCAGCGCGACTTCCCCCGACGTATGTTTCATCTACTGAGACATAGTCATGGGGCTGGAAGGTAGATGAAACGTACGTCGGGGGAAGACGCGCTGACGTCACTGGCATTGAGTGTTTGAAGTCTACAGCCGGCCATCTTAATGTTTTTGGATGCCCTTGTTTTTATCTGATGTAAGTGCAATACTTTTTTTTATTAAATCCACTGAAACGTTATCACACTATCAGTACCTTCTCTTTCTTTGGGTGCCGTGGTGAGTTTTACCCGGGGGTGTAGAGAACTTTATTGGACTGCTATCCCACAAACGCCGGGAGGTGGATCCGGTTAGCCCTTTCCACTACCTCTGTGGTTCACCCAAACCAACTCTGTTATAATATTTATTACATGTCCCCATTCACATACCATACCTTAAACAAAAATTTAGAAATTGCAGTTTATCATTTTTTGGATGCTCTGTTCTGGACGTTCCAACAAGGAAAAATCCTAGGAAGTCCCCCTTGTTTATGAGGGGGCTGGGAAGCTGTATTTACCATAACTAACTGTGTCATAATGTGCAGGCAGATCTTCATTTTTAATTGTAACTAGAATGAAACACTGTCCCAACAATAGGCTTAAGATGTAGAGGTTGGGTATCTTACATTGCATGGCAATGGGCAATGTTCTAATCATGGGGAACTTCAACTATCCTGATATTGAGTCAATTGGTGGAAGCCCACACTAGAAATAATGCTCTGCTGGACCTACTAATACAGAGCCGATGTGGAAGTAATGGGTATCTTCGAAAACAGTGATTGAAGAGTAATTTGTTTGCAATGAATTATAGGAACAGGAGACAAAAGGGTAGGACAAGAACTCTAAATTTCAAAAGAGCCAACTTTTACTAAGCTGCTTTCCATGCTACTACATGATACTAAACTGGATCAAATTCGTGAAACAACACTGAAGAAAAGTGGGAATGCTTTTCAAACACATATTAAACAACAACATTCATTAGTGCATTCCAGTGGGCAACAAATTCAGTATGAAAAAACAAAAGTTATGTTAAATACTAATTTAAAAAGGCATATTAATGACATCCTCCAGATGTCAGTGGAGGAATCTGCAGCATACCTGGGCGGGTTAGCTGTCACTGGGACAAGCATGACAAGACCTCCATCCAAATCTCTAGTTGCAGTTGCACAGAACGGGTAGCTTTCTCCACCCTGACCTCCTCCTTTGCCAGCACCCTCCCTGCCTGACTCCTGCACGCACAGCCAGCCCACACATCCATGCTGCCTGACAGCCGGGCCCGCCTCCGCCCTTCACACATGGGAATCCGCCCATTGTTCTGCAATCCTCTGCCCTATTGGATCTGCTCTCACAGCGGTACACACACTTCACCCCGCCTGCCTTCTGCTCTGTCCTACTGCCTAAACCACATGAGCGTAGGGGGGACTGAAGCAAGCATACCGGTAGCTCTGTCCCTGCAGTCTCGGCAGTATCTGAATGAGCTGTGGGCCAGATAGAACATATAAGTGGGCCGGGGTTTGGAGACCTCTGGTTTAGAGCATTGGATTATATGCAGCTGTTTTGCCCTCTGTGCCTCTACAGGCAGTCATTTACCTCTACCTTAAATTTAA
This sequence comes from Glandirana rugosa, assembly GCA_018402905.1. Taxonomy (NCBI): domain Eukaryota; kingdom Metazoa; phylum Chordata; class Amphibia; order Anura; family Ranidae; genus Glandirana; species Glandirana rugosa. Next base: position 310,341 of record BLSH010084869.1, on the reverse strand, counting down.
AAGTGGTTCAGAGAAATAAAATTCTTATTTCTGATTTGTACAGTAGTTGCCAGCAAATTACTTTTTTTCAACATTTTTATTACTCACATTCTCAAATGGAGGATCAAAGTGATTTATTGCTTTGTTGATTTCAGATGGGGTTCTGTACACGGCATCAGGCTATGGGTTCTACAGCATACCGGATATACGGAAAAATGTTTCAGTGCTGCAAACATTGAAAACCGAAGCTTCTCCTCTTCAATGGCTGAATGGTAAGATATCATTTGTGCATAGTAGAGCAAATTTATAAACCATGGCACAGAGAATATGTTTTTGGCTACAGTCAGATTTTAACACCATGATTTGGCTCATAGGGAATAGTAGTTTTGTAGAAACTGTCCTTATTTTTTATAGTCAGAAGTAAAAAAATAACGTATACAAATATTTTTGACAGTGAAATTTGATATATTGCATGGTAATATTTTGTGTTCTTCTTGTGAGCAATAGGTGGCGCTCTACTGTTCTTTTCACATGGTTAGCTATTTTAGTTTATAGCTTTGCTGAAAGATGCCTGTTTAAAGGAGTGTTCCGGCCCACCACAAGAAATTAAAAGTCTGCAGCTACAAATACTGTAGCTGCTGACTTTTAATATTAGGACACTTACCTATCCAGGGTTTCCACGATGTCGGCACCCCGGCCTATTTTCGGATCGGCTGTCGGGTGCTACTGCTGCCATTCCTGGTAAAGGAAGCTGGTAGTAAAGCCTTTCGCATGCGAGAAGCGTGCTGCGCTTTCTAATTGGCTCGGCGGTGGAGGAAGGTGGAGAGGGGCCCAACTTCCGAGTAATGGCGCCGCAGAATTGGGGAAGGGATACCTGTCTCCTTCCTCCCCCCTGAAAGGTGCCAAATGTGGCACCAGGGGGCAGGGAGACACAGGTAAGCAGAAGTTCCATTTTGGAGTGGAACTCTGCTTTAAAGAATTCAATTACTCAAGTTTGGCATTTCAGTCAGACAAATGGGGCCCCAACTAGTCTGCATTGCTTTTGTAAATGTCCTATCCAAGTCACTTATAATTGGAAGCTTACATTAGCAGTTGTTGCTACCATGTAGATGACACTGTCAGAATTTAAAGAGGATCTTGTTGATTATTCAGTGCCCAGATGCTAGCACTCCATTATACCCCCCCCCCCTTACTTTCCCAGCCAACCAAAACATTGTATTATGTGAAAAATTCAGACTTTGCAGGAAAATTTACTAGTGCCTGTCTACTAGCACTCCCTCCCCCTGCCATTTTTATTTAGTGCGGGGCAGGGGCATATCATGAAATCAGTGGGCCCATGTGCAAGATCCACAGTGGGCCCCTCTATGCACTGTGAAAGAAAAAGCTGCAGCATGGCAAAAAGTGGGCATGGTTTAAGTTGCACTAAATATTGGGCATGGCTTAAAGGGGTGTGGTTAAATAGAGCCTCAGGTGACTTACATAGGTCAGAATGTGGTAATGTTTAATAAGGGAGTACCTGGGTCCTGGCCCTGCTAAATTACTCCAGTCAGCAGGACCAGGACCCGGACCCAGGCACTCCCACTCCTCCACACACAGCATGAGGAGACCGCAGCCTTCCACCCCCCATACACACGCTCCCTGGCTTCTATACGACATGCCCCTCCCCACTCTCCCTTTACAATAGTATCATCCTGGCAGCGCCTTCCTGAGTCTGGGCGGCATGTCTCACTGCATGGTGGGGCAGTGGGTTAGATTTCCTCATGTCAGAAGACACATCGCTCCCGGGGCCCCAGCACAGCACACAAGGCTGCAGATCACTCCAGCCAGGCATCTCAGTGGCTGTGTGCAGCGATGGCCGTGTGTGTGCACATACTCCATGTGGGCAGAGTGTGACAGGGCACAGTGGGCCCCTCAGGCCATGGGGGCCTGTGTGCACTGCACACCCTGCACACATGGATGATATGCCACTGGCACGGGGGGTGCTAGCCGAGCACTAGATACATTTTCATGCAAGGTCTGATTTAATTTTTCACATTATACAATGTTTTGTCTCTATGTATAGATAAAATAATTAGTGGATTTACAGGTATAGACTGCTGAATTCATATGCACAGTTTGTTTTCCTGTAAAAGTTAATATTGATCCTCCCCCCTCTTAACTATTTTGAGCATTCCCATTGGTCCTTAAATGTAATAGTCAACTTTGTTATTTAGTAGGTAGGTAGGAGAGGTCAGGTCTTGCTATACCTTTGCTGGAAATGTTAGAGAACTTGTCATTAGAGCAATAAGCTGCCAGCTTTCTTCTGAATATGCTAGTTGACTAGTTTTTTTGGTGACCCACTGGCTTTAGTATTTTTGAGGCCCTGAACTGGTGACTCCAGTTACTGGTGACAAAACCAATGCTCAGTGATTAGGTCAGTGTATAGATATTTCTGTTTTTGGCAGGTACCACTGGAGGGTACATCCATCTGACAGTTTTCAATCTTGGATCTTTCGAAGATTATGTTGTTGGGATATTTGTACCAAAGTCACTGGGTCAGCAGTGGCTATTACATGAAGTCTGCAGTCTCCATGGTTGATTTTTAAAATGTAATTTAACCTCAGGTGGACAAGAACAGAGTTGGGCATTATGGCGTTGACGTTGGAGTGTCCAAAGGCCTATATCAGGGATAAGCAATTAGCGGACCTCCAGCTGTTGCAAAACTACAAGTCCCATCATGCCTCAGGGTGTCATGCTTGTGCCTGTCAGAATCTTGCTATGCCTCATGGGACTTGTAGTTCTGCAACAGCTGGAGGTCCGCTAATTGCATATCCCTGGCCTATATGTAGCTAGGGGCTAATTGAAGCCACCATATTCCACCTATAGCTAAAATATTACTTTTGAGTGAATCTGCCCTTTAAAAAAAGCATGTAGCTATAAATTTACTATTTACTCTGTTTATTTCATCCATATAAATCTTTCATCTACTTTCCAAATGCACTGTGCTGACAATTCTCAGGAGGCCTGTTTATCGCAGTCTGTTACCTGATGGCATCTAATCTCACCGCTTCTCTTGTTTTATGTGAGCAGATTTTCACTGCCCCTGAAATGTTTAGTGTTGATATTCCCCCAACTTCTGACAAAATCACTGTTAGCTGTTCATTCGGGTATCGTGTGTTTATTTTCTGAGCTCCGTTGGTTTTGACAAGTTTTCGGTTATCTTTTTGTTATTATTGTATCTGTCTCCGCCAACCATCAGCTTCCACTCACAAACACCATGGTTCTGATCAGCACACACAATTGTCTTTTTACATACATATCTTCTTGGTGTTTTCTAACCTGAATGTATGTGCCCAAGTGATTATTTCATACTGAGGGGAGAAGCGGCATCAATAATTCAGGGCAGACGTATGAAATGCCTTCTGCTCATTCTCTGACATCTTTTGTTTTGACATCCAGTAAACAAGAAGATCGTGAAACAGGATGGCAATTCACAACCTACCAAATAGATTGATAGGGGCCTCCAGACTTAAAGCTGTACTCAGGCAGATAAAAAAGAAACACATAATGCAACTTTGTGTTCATTTATATGTCATTAAATGTATTTTTTTATATGCAAACAGTGTATGTACATTCATTTTACATTCTATCAACCTCTTGCAAAGCCCGAATACAGCAGGACTCTAGAGCAGAAGGAAGTGTGCTGCAATTCCATGTGCTAAAAGTTTGCTGATAGCAGTAGACAGCAGAGTTACCAAGAAATTAGCTTATTTCACTGTCCACTCACAGCCTGGTGGAGGGGAATGACTTGTAAATGTTGCTTATCTGCACAAGATCAGGTCTCTGACAGTCTCTGGGACTGGCAGGACCACCAGGGATTTCCCACAAAGGAAGCAATACAAAAAGAACAGGATACTTTTTCATGCTAGTACATGGTACAACAGGCACAAAAATGAATATAAAATGTTGCCTTTACATATTCCTTAACCACTTAAAAAGCAGGCACTTTCACTCCCTTCTGGCCCAGGCCAATTTCCAGCTTTCAGAGCTGTCGCATTTGAATGAAAATTGCGCGGTCATGCAACACTGTACCCATATTAATTTTTATTCCCACCAATAAAGCTTTCTTTTGGTGGTATTTAAACACCACTGGGTTTTTTATTTTTTGCTAAACAAAAAAAGGCCGAACATTTTGTAAAAATGTTTTTCTCCTTCACTGACGGGCACTGATGAGGCTGCACTGATGGTCACTGATGAGGCTGCGCAGATGGGCACTGATGAGGCTGCACAAATGGGCACTGATGAGGCTGCACAGGCGGGCACTGATGATGGGCACTGACGGACGGCACTGATGACGGGGCACTGACAGACGGCACTGATGGGGAGGCACTGACAGGCATCTCTGATGGGCACTGATTGGCATCCCTGGTGGGCATGGTTCGGCACTCTAGGTGGGCAATTGTGGGCATCCTTGATGGGTCTGCACTAATAATCGATGCGCTGATTAGCACAGACCCCCCCCCCCCCCGGTCAGGAGAGCCACTTATCAGCTCTCCTCTACTCGCTCCTTGTCAGCGCGAATAAAGGAACAGCTGATAACCAGCGCTTCCTCATTAGGATGTGATCAGCTGTAATTGGACTCAGCTGATCACATGATAAAGAGCCTACATCATAGGCTCTTTACTGAGGTCGAAGATGCCGTGTGTCAGATCGACACACCACACTACCGATCGTGAGCAGCTTATCCTGCTGGACATCATATGACATCCAGTCAGATAATGGAACCACCACATAGTTATAGTTGGTCAGGTTGAAAAAAAAGAGACAAATCCATCTAGTTCAACCAAAAAAAAAATAGAAAAATGATATATAACAACACAATCCCATATAAAATCCTTCACCCACAGTTGATCCAGAGGAAGGCAAAAAAACCCAGCAAGGCATTATCCAATTTTCTATAGTGGGGAAAAAATTCCTTCCTGATCCCCGAGAGGCAATTGGATTTTCCCTAGATCAACTTGACCTAAAAATGTTATTACCCAGTTATATTATGTACGTTAAGGAAAGAATCCAGGCCTTTTTAAAACAATCTACTTTGCTGGCCAAAGCCACCCCTGGAGGGAGTCTATTCCACATTTTCATTGCTCTAACTGTGAAGAAACCTTTCCGTATTTGGAGATTAAATCTTTTTTCCACTAGACCAGTGGTTCTCAACTCCTGTCCTCAGGACCCACTAACAGGCCAGGTTTGCAAGATAACTGAAATACATCACAGGTGATATAATTTGCTGCTCAGTGTTTGTAGTATTCTAGTCTGCATCTCCCCAAGGTAATACTTAAAATCTGGCCTGTTAGTGGGTCCTGAGGACAGGAGTTGAGAACCACTGCTCTAGACGTAAAGAGTGCCCCTTGTCCTTTGTGATGATCTTAAAGTGAATAACTCAACACCAAGTTCACTATATGGGCCACTTATGTATTTGTACATGTTGATCATATCCCCCCTTAACCACGATTCGGCACTGCGTCGCTTTAACTGACAATTGAGCGGTCGTGCGACGTTGTACCCAAACAAAATTTGTGTCCATTTTTTCCCACAAATAGAGCTTTCTTTTGGTGGTATTTGATTGCCTCTGCGTCATTTCTGATCACCGCTATAAACAAAGAGCAATGATTTTGAAAAATAACCAATATTTTTTTACTTTTTGCTATAATAAATATCCAAAAAAAATATAAAAAAAAAATTATTCAACAGGTTTGGCCGATATATATTCTTCTACATATTTTTGGTTTACATTTATAGCAAAATGTAAAAAAAGGTTTTTTTTCAAAATTGTCGCTCTTTTTTTGTTTATAGCGCAAAAAAATAAAAAACGCAGAGGTGATCAAATACCACCAAAAGAAAGCTCTATTTGTGGGAAAAAAGGACATCAATTTAGCTTGGGTACAACGTTGCACGACTGCTCAATTGTCAGTTACGCAGTACCAAATCACAAAAAGTGCTCTGGTCAGGAAGGGGGTAAATCCTTCCAGGACTGAAGTGGTTAATGTCTAAACCGCTGGCAACAAAAGTGAGTACACCCCTAAGTGAAAATGTCCAAATTGGGCCCAAAATGTTAATATTTTGTGTGGCCACCATTATTTTCCAGCACTGCCTTAACCCTCTTGGGCATGGAGTTCAGCAGAGCTTCACAGGTTGCCACTGGAGTCCTCTTCCACTCCTCCATGACGACATCACGGAGCTGGTGGATGTTAAGAGACCTTGTGCTCCTTCACTTTCCGTTTGAGGATGCCCCACAGATGCTCAATAGGGTTTAGGTCTGGAGACATGCTTGGCCAGTCCATCACCTTTAGCCTCAGCTTCTTTAGCAAGGTAGTGGTTGTCTTGGAGGTGTGTTTGGGGCCGAGTCTCTGAAGGGAGGGGATCATGCTCTGCTTCAGTATGTCACAGTACATGTTGGCATTTATGGTTCCCTCAATGAACTGTAGCTCCTCAGTGCCGGCAGCACTTATGCAGCCCCAGACCACTCCCACCACCATGCTTGACTGTAGGCAAGACTCACTTGTCTTTGTACTCCTCATCTGGTTGCCGCCACACACGCTTGACACCATCTAAACCAAATACGTTTATCTTGGTCTCATCAGACCACAGGACATGGTTCCAGTAATCCATGTCCTTAGTCTGCTTGTCTTCAGCAAACTGTTTGCAGGCTTTCTTGTGCATCATCTTTAGAAGAACCTTCCTTCTAGGATGACAGCCATGCAGGCGAATTTGATGCAGTGTGCTGTGTATGGTCTGAGCACTGACAGGCTGACCCCCCCACCTCTTCAACCTCTGCAGCAATGCTGGAAGCACTCATATGTCTATTTCCCAAAGGCAACCTCTGAATATGACGCTGAGCACGTGCACTTCTTTGGCCGACCATAGCGAGGCTTGTCCTGAATGGAACTTGTTCTGTTAAACCTCTGTATGGTCTTGGCCACGGTGATGCAGCTCAGTTTCAGGGTCTTGGCAATCTTCTTATAGCCTAGGCCATCTTTATGTAGAGCAACAATTCTTTTTTTTCAGATCCTCAGAGACTTCTTTGCCATGAGGTGCCACATTGAACTTCCAGTGACCAGTATGAGAGAGTGAGAGCAACAACACCAAATTTAACACACCTGCTCACAATTCACACCTGAGACCTGTAACACTAATGAGTCACGTGACACTAGGAAGGAAAAATGGCTAATTGGGCCCAATTTGGACATTTTCACTTAGGGGTGTACTCACTTTTTTTGCCAGTGGTTTAGACATTAATGGCTGTGTGTTGAGTTCTTTTGAGGGGACAGCAAATTTACACTGTTATACAAGCTGTACACTCACTACTTTACATTGTAGCAAAGTGTCATTTCTTTAGTGTTGTCACATGAAAAGGTATAATAAAATATTTACAAAAATGTGAGGGGTGTACTCACTTTTGTGAGATACTGTATAATCACATTGACCTCATCCTGTAGGTATACCTGTTATGGTCATTTACGTAACTTTTATGATTTACAAAAAAGGTTAAGTTTTAGTTAAGTGGCCTTTTGTTGTGACATGAAAAGATAGAATACAATATTTACAAAAATGTGAGGGGTGTACTCACTTTTGTAAGATACTGTGTGTGTGTGTGTGTGTGTGTGTGTGTATATATATATATATATATATATATTTCATTTGTGTATTTAGCAGTTAGCTTGGAATTCAGATTTAAGCTAGGTATATTGCATTTGTTTTTCTTTTCTGTTAAACTGTCCATACTTAAAAGACTAGATTCTTTTCCTGGAATTCAGCCGGTTTGCATGCAGGATGCCCACATGTAGCATTTAAACAAAGATGTAACATTTCAAAATGCAGTGGTGATTGTATTGTATGTAACCATTGTAAATATGTAAGGTGAAAAAAAATCCAGTTTATCTAGTCCCTACATTATGCATTCTAAACTGATTTGTATAGCAGAACAAAAGATGGTCTGCACACAGATATCTGTACAATTCATCATTCCTTAGTAGATTGTACAGTCTGAGGGTAGTATGTATTGCTAACAAATGGGATTGTGGTTTTTTTTTGATTAGGTAGAGTGTTTTCAGCAGGTATGTTAAAAGGACCAGTAAAATAAAAAGATGGGTTATTGTATGACAAGCTCACTGCCAGTAAACCAATAGTTATGAGAAAGTTAAAGCGGTTGTACAGGTTTTTTTTCCCAGAATAGGACACCATTTTTCTAGGTAAATATATTTATAAAGGTGCTATTGACATGAAATTTCCATCACATGCCGATAACAACCCATGCAATCCATACACACAAAGAAACCAAAGCAAATAAGTTCAGAAATTAATTCATGTGTAATAAAAGGGAATGACACAGGGAAAAAGAAACATCTCATGATTGGTAAAAGCAAAGAGCTTTCTCAAGACCTTTGCAAACTTATTGTTGCAAACTATACTGATCGCATTTGTTATAGAAGGATTTCTAAAATTATGAAAGTTCCAGTGAGCACTGTTAGGGCCATAATCCAGAAGTGGAAAGAACATAATTTCACCATAAACCATCCACGACCAGGTACTCCTCACAAGATTTCAGACAGAAGAGTGAATAGAATTATCAGAAGAGTTGTGCAAGAGCCAAAGACCACTTGTGGCGAGCTTCAGAAAGACCTGGAATTAGCAGGTATAATTGTTTCAAAGAAAACTATAAGTTCTGCACTCAACTGCCATGGCCTGTATGCACGCACACCAAGCAAGATTCCACAGCTGAAGAAAAAGCATGTTGAAGCTTGTTCAAAGTTGCTGCACAACATTTACACAATCCTGTGAAATACTGGGAGAATATAGTCTGGACAGATGGGACCAAAATTGAACTCTTTGGATACCATATGTAAGATTGGGATTGATAAGACTCAAGTGGTGGGTGCATTTTCAGTAAGTGCGCCAGTCCAAAGCAGTATTTGTAAGGGCATGGAAGCCCATTTTTATTAAAAGGAACAAAAAAGTCAAATAAAACCGTAATCTTCCCTCGCAGGGGGTTCCAACATTATTGCATAAACATGCTTCAGCCTCCTGGCTTACTCACTGTTAGCTTCATGCTGTTTGGTGAAATAAACAATCTCAAGTTCATCTTGTTAGTAAATCATATTCAGCCCTCCTGGCTTGTAAATGCAGATCTCCTGCTAAGGCATTCTGCTTTAGGCCTAGGTCTGTCTCCCACAGACCTGAACACTCAGCAACTCGATGCTATCCTGTAGCCTTGTGCTACACTGGCTGCCCCCATGCAGCCTCTGACTCCTGTAGAGGAAATGGGATTCCACTTGACTCCCTTACATAGACTTCCTGTCTGTTTGGGTGGGGCCCTGAGCCATAGTCAGGTCACAACTAAATAGCCCAGCACACAGCTGTGCAATCAGCATGTATGTCTCTCCAAAATCTGACATAAACCCACAATCTGCCAGGTAGCACAGGGTCCCACTGCCACACATAATACACACCAGGTTTGGAGGTCAAATGGCACTGCACATCACCCCAAAAACACCCCCCCATACCAACAGTGAAGTTTGGAGGTGGAAACATCATGGTGTGGGGCTGTTTTTCAGCTTACGGTACTGGGAAACTTTGTATCATTGAAGGAAGGATGAATGGAAAAATGAACCAAGACATTCTTGATCAAAATCTGCTGCCATCTACCAGGATAATGAAGATGAAAGGTGGACATTTCTGCAAGACAATGATCCCACATAAAGCTAAGGAACCTGTCAATTGGTTTCAAAGAAAGAGAAAATAAAGCTGCTAGAATGGCCCAACCGTTCACATGAATTGAATCCAATAGAAAATCTATGAAGATCTAAAGATCAGAGTTCATAGAAGAGGCCCACAGAACCTTTAAGATTTGAAGACTGTTTGTGTGGAAGAATGGGCCAAAATCACAACTGAGCAACGCATGCAACTATTTTCTTCATACAGGAGGCGTCATGGAGCTGTCATTACCAACAAAGAATTTTGTACCAATTATTACATTTCAGTTGGCATGTTCAATACTTTTTCCCTGTGTCACTCCTTTTTATTACACATAACTTTGTTTTGGTCTCTTTGTATGTATGGATTGCATGGGTTTTTGCCAACATGTGGTGAGAATTTCATGTCAATAGCACCTTTAGAAATATATTTACCTATAAAAATGGGGACGTGTTCAATACTTATTTTAGTATTGCTGTATGCGGAGGTGGGGGGGGGAGTCATACAATTACCGGGACATTTTACCTCATGCAGGGAATGCAAGCTAAAAAAAAATATGTTGAGTCACTTAGCCTTGTTTACATGTCCTATGCATGAAAACATAGGAATCAGGGTGCAGAAAAATGGTAGCCAGTGCTCTGGTTTGATGAGTCAAAATCCAAAATATGTAGCTGTAGCAGGAGGCTTTTTGTTTGCAAAGGGCTAGAGAGAAGAACAATAATGAGCGTCTGCAGGCAGCAGTGAAGCATGGTGAAGATTCTGTGCAAGTTTGGGGCTGCACTTCTGCAAATGGAGTTGGATATTTGGTCAGGATCAATGGTGCCCTCAATGCTGAGAAATACAGGCAGATCATTATCCATCAGGGAGGCGTGTGATTGGCCCCAAATTTATTTTGAAGCAGGACGACAACCCCAAGCATACAGCCAATATCATTAGGAACTATCTTCAGCCTAAAGAAGAACAAGGAATCCTGGAAGTGATGGTTTGACCTCAACACAGCCCTGATCTCAACATGATAGAGTCTGTCTGGGATTACATGAAGAGACAGAAGGATCTGAGGCAGCCTACATCCACAGTTCTTCAAGATGTTTGGAACAACCTACCTGCCAAGTTCCTTCAGAAACTGTGTGCAAGTGTACCTAGAAGAATCAATGCTGATTTGAAGGCAAAGGGGAGGGGAGGGTTACACCAAATATTGTTTCGATTTTGATTTTGATTTCCCTTCTGTTCAATTACTTTCCGTTTTGTTAATTGATAAATATAAACCATTAACACTTCTATTTCTGAAAGCCTTCTTAATTTACAATATTTCTTCACACCTGCCAGTGCATTATGTTCAAATGTTTACTAATGTCTATAGACAACGAAAAAAACTGCAGCTTATTTAGAACTGTCAGCTCATCAGCATGTTTATTAAATGTCAGATAAGTTACATTTTATCTTTACAGGTATGGAGTTTTGAATACATATTTCTGAATCATAAGCAGTGATTCCTATGTTCAAGTGATACTAAAGTCCCATTTTTTTCCCCTAAAATAAAAAAAGATATTATACTTACCTGCGCTATGCAAGGATATTACCTCCTTTTCTCTAGTCCCCTGCAGGCACTCTCCGCTCCACCTGTTCTCTGAGTGCACCCTCACCAAGCTGTGTGCTGAGTGGGCACCAGTGCGGGGGCACTCCTGAACCGGGCTGTGTGTGCATAGACACATGCATCGTGGCTCAGCCATGCCCTCACTCCCTCCTCACAGAATTAGACTGACTGCAGCAGGAGCCAATAGCTCCCATTGCTGCCTGTGTGTCTTCTGAGAAGAGAAAGAGAGGAGAGGCGAGCACAACACTGGATTGCTGACAGGCTCAGGTAGGTGTTTAGAAAATGAGGGGGGGGGGGACAGGGGACAGGGACCACTTTAAACATGTCCCTCCTCTATACAAGTCCCTGACTGCCAACTGCTTATTTGTGGTGTTTTGCTTTTCACAGATGCAGAGTTTGTGTCCTCATCTTTGGTTCAAGAAAGTGTTAATTCTACAATTGGAGATGATGATAAAATCTACTACTTCTTCAATGAACAAGTTAAGGAAGAAAGTTCTGAGTTTCTAGCCAACACCAAAGTTGCAAGAGTAGCTCGGGTGTGCAAGGTAGGTAACTTCATCTAGATTCCGTGGTTCGTTAGGGTGCGTCTACACTTATTAAAAAAAAAAATAAGTGTGAAATTAGGTTCCACTGCATCTCCCTTTCTGGCATCTGGGCTTGGGTGCTTCCAGGATGTGGCACATGTACTATATGATTGACCATAGAGAAATGTAGTGGTGGCCTGTCCATTAGGGGCGCACAGGCGCCTCCCATCCTATCCATGCATCCAGCCCCTAATCTACATGCAGGGCACCGGACGCATGGATTCCAATGAGGTCTTTTTTTTTTTTTGAAGCACGTAATTAGAGCCAGAGGCTCTAATAGGCTTCAAAAAATGGTGAGCTTGGGGCGCAGAGCACTGCTCCCTGAGCCCACCCAGTAGTGTGGCAATAGCAAATTAATATTCGCTATTGTCACACTGATCCTCCTCCCGGCCAATCAGGAAGCGGGTCCTGTCCCGTCTTGGGCAGGGGGGGGTTGTTTGCCGCCTCCCCCCCCCCCAAACAACAAAAAATAATGGTGTCAGAATTCAGACCAGTGCTGAGTCTTGTGCACACTTCCTTTGTTATCTTATGGAGTCTAAGTAAAACAATTAGCAGTTCTCTTAAAGTAATTATACAGTCTTTTTTTTTTTTTAAATAACAAACATGTAATACTTACCTCCTCTGTGCAGTTGGTTTTGCACAAAGCAGCCCATATCCTCCTTTTCTCAGGTCCCTCATTGCAGCTCCTGGCCCCTCCCTCCCATTGAGTGCCCCCACAGCCAGCAGCTTCCTATGGGTGCATCCGAGCCGAGTTAGAGCTCCATGTATCCATCCAGACTCCAGAGCCCCGGCCCTCTCTCCCCTAATTGGCTTACTGACTTTGAGTGACAGCCGCGGAAGCCAATGGCTCCGCTGCTGTGCCTCAGCCTATCACGAGGAGAGTCCCAGACGGTTTAGTCACTCGTGGAGATTGCTGGAGGGAGATGGGACTCAGGTAAGTAATTAGGGGGTGCTAGAGGGGGGGTTGCCACACACAGAAGGTTTTTTATTTTAATGCATAGAATGCATTAAGATAAAAAACCCTTCTGCCTTTACAACCCCTTTAAGACTACAAAAGGATTAGTGCCTATGGTGTGTACAGTTAAGCTGCCCATAGATGGATCACAATTCAGTTGGTTCAGCAGGGACCAGCCAAAGTTCAATACATCAATGGCTGTTCTTGATAGGCCTGTTGCTTACAGGTCTTGACCCTCTTCTATCCTGTGACTAGACAGTGAAACACACTAATATGCTAATTTCTGTGTTGCTCTGCTTGCTCCTCCTATCTGCAAATTTCTTGTGAGCACATGAGCACTGCAGTACAACTGAATGTTTTTGTGCTGCTTTTCCTTTTTAGAGTCTGAGCACTGATGTATGTAGATTCCAATAGGCTGATAAACGCAGTTTCAAATGAGGGTTCTGTCAGCGCTTACCAAACGTGGTCCAAGGAAAGAAAACTAGCAAACCAGAGTCAGGGTCATGGGTTTCCAAGGCTTATTTATGCACGTGGGGAACAAATGTTGGCCTGTGTAGTCCCGTCCAATAGAAAAGCTATTGTAGCTCAAATTGCTGAAAAAGTTAATGCTGGTTCCCATAGAAAGTTGTCAAAACACAAAGTGCATCTCTGTTTGTTGCGTCTGCGGTCGTGTGCCCATGCTGATCCATGTTCACAGCTAATAGTGCCTACAATTGGCATGGGGGCATCAGAACTGGACCACAAAGCAATGGAAGAAGGTAGCCCGGTCTGATGAATTCAGGAATGATTTGAGGAATATGAGTTTGAGGCATTGACTCGGACTCCAAATTCTTCAGATCTCAATGTGGTCGAGCATCTGTGGGATGTGCTGGATTAACAAGTCCAATCCATAGAGGTCCCACCACACACCTTACAGGACTTCAAGGATCTGCTACTGACGGCTTGGTGCCAGATACTATAGCATACCTTCAGAAGTCTAGGGAGTCCATGCCTCAATGGGTTATGGTGAGTGGTCATAATGTTATGTTTGATCATTGTATATTTTCTGAAGTCAGAGACCCTGGAGATTAAAAAGGTGGCAGTTGCAATTTTCTTTTTTATCTCACGTATTCGTGCAATGGTTTACAAACATGTGATTGTAACTTTTTTTTTTTCTATAAAAATAATAGACATGTTATACTTACCTATGCTGTGCAGTGGTTTTGCACAGGGCAGCCTAGATCCTCCTCTTTTCGAGTCAATCTTCGGCTCCCCTGGCCCCTCCCTCCTGCTGAGTGCCCCCGCAGCAAGCAGCTTGCTATGGGAGCACCTGAGTCAAGCTGCAGCTCCGTGTGTCCATTCAGACACAGAGCCCTGGTTTGGCCCTGCCCCCTCTCTCTCCTGATTGGCTAACTGACTTTTATTGACAGCAGCGGGAGCCAGTGGCGCCACTGCTGTGTTTCAGCCAATCAGGAGGGAGAGTCACGGATGGCCGAGGCACTCGTGGCTCAGGTAAGTATTAGGGGAGCTGCTGCACACATAAGGCTTTTTATATTAATGCATAGAATGTATTAAGATAAAAAAAAACTTCTGCCTTTACAACCACTTTAATTTTAGTGCACACATGCACAATATTTTACCCAATGGTTCGGTATAATATTAAAGAGTGAGGTTGCACGGAGTAAATTGAGAAGACACCCAACAAGTTAAGTCCTATAATTGCATGCACTGGACAAACAGTGGCAAACTTGACCTTATTGTCCATAGACATAGTTTTAAAAGCCCTTACAGGTCATCAGTTTAGAGTTAACTGTAAATGATGGCTCTAGAATGATTGCTTTCACTCTTACATGCATGACTGTATGTCACGTGTAGCACAGTCGTCATTGTCGTACATAGGTGCCCCCCAACATGTGCGTTTTTATTTGCACCTGGGGGTAGGGAGGCTCTAATTAGTTTTTTTTTTTTTTTGGCAGGGGTGATGGGCACTTAAGTGGTTTATTTCCATCACATTGAGGGCTGACACTATGTGATGGCATGTTGTGTGACAGGTTCTCTTATTAAAGAAATGTCCCCAATGTCATCCCTGCCCTCCACTTAAAGTAATGGAGAGGAGATCGGCCAGTCAAAGTCTCAGAGTTGCTGGGAAAAGTTACAGCCAAAGCTGTAAGTGGCGTAATAAATGTTGCTTCTGGGTCCTTTCTAGTTCAGGAAGATCAGCGAACGAATTTGGGGAGGGGGAGTGCACATTCCGTGGGTCAATGGAAATGATCCAGTGACTGTACAGTTGGCTTGTAATGTTTACACCAATCCCCATCTGCTGTAGCATCCAAGAGTTTGTGTATAACCCCCAGGACTGCTAATTTAAGCCTGATGTATTGGAAGTGAAAGGTTTAATGATATACAATGCTGTAGTAATTTGTGCCTTTTTAATCTGCCTGGAAATAATGTTAAATTTCAGTACTGCTTTTATCAGTTTATATAAAGAGCTAGGTTGTAGGCTAGTGATTGATACCTCATCCACATTAAACTTGTAGAAATTTAGAAGAACAACTAAATGGACTATAACGGTATCAGAAAAGACAGCAACATTCAGATGTGTGTAAGATCTAACATTTTATTACAATCGATTAAAAATGTATATAACCATACTAATAAAACACAGAGCTATAAGCGCAATTGTTGGTGGATACAATAGGCCAAACAGTACTGGGTATTCCTTATTGTTTTTGTGCTTTTATCAATGGTGGTTTTATTTATGTATACAGGTGCATCTCAAAAAATTAGAACATCATCAAAAAGTTAATTTATTTCAGTAATTCAGTTCAAAAAGTGAAACTCATATTTTATATAGATGCATTACACACACGGTGATATATTTCAAGCATTTCTGTCTTTTCATTTTGATGATTATGGCTTACAGCTAGTGAAAACCCAAAATACAGTATCTTAGAAAATTAGATTATTACATAAGACCGATAAAAAAAGGATTTTTAATACAGAAACGTTGGCTTACTAAAAAGTATGTCCATGTACAGTATAGTATGCACTCAATGCTTGGTTAGGGCTCCTTCTGCATGAATTACTGTATCAATGCGGTATGGCATGGAGGTGGTCAGCCTGTGGCACTGTTGAGGTGTTATGGAAGCCCAGGTTGCTTTGATAGCGGCCTTCAGCTCATCTGCATTGTTGGGTCTGGTGTATCTCATCTTCCTCTTGACAATACCCCACAGATTCTCTATGGGGTTTAGGTCAGGCGAGTTTGCAGGCCAATCAAGCACAGGGGTACCATGATCATTAAACCAGGTATTGGTACTTTTGGCAGTGTGGGCAGGTGCCAAGTCCTGCTGGAAAATGAAATCCGCATCTCCATAAAGCTGATCAGCAGAGGGAAGCATGAAGTGCTCTAGTTTTTCCTGGTAGAGGGCTGCGCTGACTTTGGACTTGATAAAACACAGTGGACCAAAACCAGCAGATGACATGGCTCCCCAAATCATCACGGACTGTGGAAAATTTTGCATTTCATTTGGGAATCAAGGTCCCAGAGTCTGGAGGAAGAGTGGAGAGACACAGAATACAAGTTGCATGAGGTCCAGCAAGAAGTTTCCGAAGTCAGTGATGATTTGGGGAGCCATGTCATCTGCTGGTGTTGGTCCACTGTAATTTATCAAGTCCAAAGTCAGCGCAGCCCTCTACCAGGGAATTCTAGAGCACTCCCTCTGCTGGCCAGCTTTATGGAGATGGTGATTTCATTTTTCAGCATGACATGTGACGAATTTGGGTATCAGATCCCTGCCCTCTTCCCTAACTAGTGACACAGGACCGGCCAATCTCACACTGCGCTGTCACGTAACAACGTTACTCCCAGCTGCACCCGGCACAAGGATTTTCCAGCTTCCAGATCACAATCTAAGTGCCAGCTGCCCACGCGCGATTGTCACTGGGCTAATTAAGCAATTAACCCTTTAACTGCCACCACTAACATTTTATCCACTTCCGGACCGCCCTCCGTCATTATACGGCTGTCCTTTGAAGGGGAATACCATTGTTATGGTAGCTGATGGCTATCATAACCCCGGTATTTTTTTTTTCAGCCGACGATTCTGTTTCAGATAAAAGTGGTCTCTGTGGTGGATTCGCCCCGAGGTCACTTTTATCGGTGGCGGGAGAGGTGCCCACCCCCCTCCCGCTGTTTTCCCATCCTCTCCGCTGCTTACCGGACCTGCCGGTAGCAGCAAAGTCGATCACGTCCGCTCCCCCCCTGCACTGGATGCCAAGTGAGCGGAAGATGCCATCCACCTCGACTCCATAGCATTGACTGGCAGAAGTGGCATCAACCATCACTTACGCCCATAGCTCTTAAAGGGGACTTTTTTTTTTTAAAGTGTCATTATTATTATTTTTTTAATTGCATTCTCGTGTAAATATGAGAGTTGAGGTCTTTTTGACCCCAAATCTCATTCTTAAGAGGTCCCAGCATGCCTTTTTCTATTACAAGGAATGTTTACAATAGGAATAAAAGTGATCTTTTTTTTTTTTTAATAACTGTAAAAATAAAAAAATTAAAAGTAAAATAAATAAGAAAAAAAAAAATTTAAAGTGTCCTGTCCCACTGAGCTTGCGCGTAGAAGCGAACACATACGCAAGTCCCGTCCGCATATAAAAATGGTTTTCAAACCACACATGTGCGATATCACCACGATCATTAGAGTGAGAGCAATAATTTTAGCACTAGACCTCCTCTGTAACTCAGAACTGGTAACCTGTAGGAATTTAAAACATAGCAGATGGAGATTTTTAAGTGCCAATGTTTGTCGCGATTCCACGAGCGGGCACAATTTTGAAGCATGACATGTTGGGTATCAATTTACTCAGCGTAACATTATCATTCACAATATGGAACAAATGGGCTAATTTTACTGTTGCCTTATTTTTAACTTAACTTTTAAAAAGGCGCTTGTAAGACCGCTGCGCAAATACGGTGTGACAAAAAGTATTGCAACGACCACCATTTTATTCTCTAGGGTGTTAAAAAAAAATTAATTTATAATGTTTTTTTGAAAAGTTGTGTTTATTGAAGGTTTTTCCAATTGTTTACAAAACAAAGCCTATTGGGCATACCCAGGCTTATAGTAAAAACAACACAAAAAAGTAACATTGAACGTTATGAAAAACAGTGTGGCATAAACGCGTCGCCAGAATGTTCGCGGAAAAATTTTCAATTCAATTTTTATTCCGTTGTCATTTTAATCGGGTAAACAAGGTATAACACTTACTATTACAATGCGACTCATTTAACTATGGGTTGTACAGTACGAAGTTTTAACACGGGCGAGCACCTTAGCGCTGTTTGTAACCGTGAATTTTTAGAGGTAGACGATACAAAATTTAAGGATGTCCAATGGTCAAGACTCAATGTCTCCTCCAGATCACGATTTTAATAACGAGAGTGAGATTACTAGCACCACTATAGCGTGTACACACCAAACTTTTGGT
>BLSH010084869.1:219942-286752 GCA_018402905.1 Glandirana rugosa | reverse complement strand
AGATGTTTGCTCCAGAGGGACACTGTCCCAAGTTTTCAGGCTTCTTGGCTGTAAAGGGAGCATGCACTCTGCAATGAATATGGCCGCTGTGTCAGCCTCCTCCACCCCCATCCAGCAATACTTTTCCGGTCAGCGAACCCACACTCTCCCCCACTCCACACCTCTATAACTCCAGGGGTCCCCCAGAGGCACCACTGCTTTTCCAGAAGGCTATGGGAGCGGGCATAGGAATCCGCCGGATCGCGCCGCTCCGGCCGTCCGGAAATCGAGGCCGCGGCTTCAGTGTCCCAAGTAGGCCGCAATTCAAAAAAGTCCGTCCGGACTCAAAATACCCCCCCAGGCTAGGGCAGCAGGGTCAGTAGAAGGGGACCTAGTAGGATGGGGTCTCACCGGCACTCTGGAGCAGAGGATGGTAAAGGATTTTGCAGGATTCACACGGAGCTCTTAGAGAAAACGTCCGCCGCCGCTCACATCCGGTCACGCCCCCCAGGAAAACTAATTTATAATGTTTGGGGGGTTTTAAGTAATTTTCACTGCCACTGTCACTGCAGCCGTGCCTTATGACAAGATGGCATGAAAGACTTGTGGTCTGAGCAAAATGGCTGCTATGCACACAGCTATGTGTTAGCGCAGTACGCATGACCGTTATACTTGTCACCTGTCCACACTGCCAAAAGTACCAATACCTTGTTTAATGATCATGGTATCACTGTGCTTGATTGGCCAGCAAGCTCGTCTGACCTAAACCCCGTAGAGAATCTGTGGGGTATTGTCAAGAGGAAGATGAGAGACACCAGACCCAACAATGCAGGCGAGCTGAAGGCCACTATCAAAGAAATCTGAGCTTCCATAACACCTCAGCTGTGCCACAGGCTGATCATCTCCATGCCATGCCACGCCACATTGATGCAGTAATTCATGCAAAAGGAGCCCCGGCCGAGTATTGAGTTCATACTATACTGTACATGGACATACTTTTCAGTAAGCCAACATTTCTGTATTAAAAATCCTTTTTGTTATTGGTTTATGTAGTAATCTAATTTTCTCAGATACTGAATTTTGGGTTTTCACTAGCTGTAAGCCATAATCATCAAAATTAAAAGACAGAAATGCTTGAAATATAGCACTCTGTGTGTAACACATCTATATAAAATATGAGTTTCACTTTTTGAATTAAATTACTGAAATAAATTAACTTTTTGATGATTTAATTTTTTGAGATGCACCTGTATATATATAACAAAAAGACAAAAAAACAGCCAAGGAATAAATCCAAGGAAAGACCAAGCTCACTTACCGACCAGCTTGCGACCATCCAAATTGACCTGTCTAACAGTATGCGTTAAAAGCAGGGGATTGGTTACACACATTAATTAAAATATGTATATATATCCAAGAAGGCATGCTGTGTCCATATACTGCAAAGATCCATACATTTCATCACAATGTAGCTTAAGGTCAGCAACAGTTTCAAGCGACCATGCTCTTTTTCAAGCCAAAGACATTTTGGGTTTTTTCTTTGGCGGAATAGCTCTAGCCCGGTTTGATGTGAAGGATCCATCCTTCCTGAGTGTGTGCGTATATTTATATACTGTAGATTAATTTGGACAAGTTTCTTTTAATGTGTCAAATCTTTGTAATCAAACAAGAACTAAATATGCAGTATAAAGTCTCTTTGTTATATTCAGGATTTACAGCTCATGGTATGCTCATTTATTTTACACAAGATTTTAGGAACAATTTGACAATAAGATTTCAAGTGGAAGAAACCGGCAAATCTGGCTTGGCTTAGATTGTTAGCTCCGTGGGAGAGTTTTCTTTCCTCCTTTCTCTGTCTTGTATTTCTTTCAGTCAGTCCTATCTTTTCTGTGTAGGATCATAGTGATTGTGTTTTATTATGACTTGTTGGCAGCACTCTTTATATTGAGTAAAGTGGTCTCAAAAGAACACTTTGTCAGACATGCTTCTTGTGTTAACAGAAGGCTATAAACGCGTCCATTTCTCAGCTGTTCCAAAACATCACAAAATAGCGCACATTTGCCCGATATAAAAACAAGCTGTAAACTCATAGGCATTATCAGATAAGGCACGTTTCCCCAGTAAACTCATTTCTTGTTTTGTTACAAGCCATCAGCCAGAATATTTTACAATGCATGCAGATGGTAAATAGCTTAATTTCTTATCAATTTCTACAACATTTCCCTTTACTGAAAATGGGTTTCACAACAGACTCATTAGCCAGTGCATTGAACTCTTGTTGTCACAGTCAGGTGACTGAGCAGGAACAGAGTAAAGGAGTCTCATTCCAGAAAGATGTACAGCTTTTCATTGTGCAAGAGAACACAATGGTCACAGAACCCTTTCTTAGACGGAAAGTATGACTAATAGTATATATTGTGTATATGCAGAAACATACTCGTATGTAAGGCTGGCCATACAATTATGCAATTTTCTTTCCTTCAACCATGGGTTAAAGAAAAGAAAATTGTTCTATACCCTCCTCAACACAGTCAGTGTTAATGTGGGAATCGCTCCCACAGCACCATTGTATTCTGCCAGGGATCTTTCCCCACCGACAGAATACAATGATCACTGTTGGTGGCTATAGATGCCAGCAGCCAGCATTGGCACAAATTAGCTCTTTTGAGCAAATTTCTGTTTTTGATATGTGCTTGTATTCCACAATGGTCTCTTCAGCTACCTTCATTAAATGCTATTTTGGACCTTAAGCAGAACTGAAGGCTTCTAACACAAGACTGTGAGCAGACAGGCTATTATTGCAGAAGAGACATTGTGTATCTCTTCTACAATAAAAGACACCTACCTGTCTGCTCTGTCTTTTGTTAAATGCCTATGGTTCTGCTTTAAAGCAAAACTACACTTCATCTGAGCAGCACAAACCAAAAACACTTTCATGTAAAAAATTCAAAGCAAACTCCCCTATCCATTCATGTCTCTCTGCTTTGTTTTGCTGAGAAATCACTTTGAAAAACACCCCTCTAGCATTTCTGGTCGCTGCCATCTTGAGTAAGGGCAGATGAATTTACTTCCTGGAATCTGGAAGCCATCTGCCCTTGACTCAGGCAGGAGGGTGTGCTTAGGGGAGAAAGCCCCTCCTTCCCTCCTAAAGACTCCAGGTATGTATGACATGATTTGTCTAGGCAAGGAAACCAGTAAGTAATTGAAGAATGTAAAAATAGATTTTATACAGAGTAAATAGAATATACTTTCCTATCTGTTTACAAAATGCCAGCAGCATTAGGATTAAAAATAGTCAGTGTTGAGAGAGTGAAGTTCCAGTTTAAGTCCAAAGTAACTTTTAGACCCCTTTCACACTGGGTCGTTTTTCAGGAGCTGCGGTGCTAAAAATAGCGCCTGAAACCACCCCTCCCCAATGTGAAAGCCCAAGTGCTTTCACACTGGGGCAGTGCGCTTGCAGGACGAGAAAAAAAGTCCTGCAAGCAGCATATTTAGGGCGGTGCACTGAGTGGTGTATACTCCGCTCCTTCATCGCCCCTCCATTGTAATCAATGGGTGGTGCTTTTGGGTCGGCTGAACACTGCCTCGGAAGCGTCAAGCGGTGGCGCTTTTAACCCCTTGTTAACCCTTTCTTGGGAGTTAAAAGCGCCCCTCTACTGCCATAGTGCCACTATAATAGCTGTAAAGCACAGCTAAAACTAGCGGCGCTTTACCGCTCCCGACCCAGTGTAAAAGTAGCCTTAGGGCTCATTTACACTTGCTCGGCTTCAACACACATTAAAGTGGTAGTAAACCCTCCTATCATTTTCAGCCAAGGAAGCTGCCATCTTTGCCTCTGTTTAATCTACAACTGCCATGATGCTGCACATGTGATCAGCTATGACACCAGCCATTGGATGGTTTGACAGTTTGGTTTAGAGCACAACCAGTGGGAGTGTTACATTTCTGGCACGTGCCGGAAATGTGACTGGTTTTTAACCTGTTAAATGCATGGGTTTACTACCGCTTTAAGGGCTAGTTTACACTTCAAAACAAGGCTTCGGACAGGCTTTGAGAGCGCTAGTCAAAGCTCCTGACACTAAATAAAATGGTTAACTTACAGTCCTGTTTACACTTTGCTTTGCTTTGGCTTCACTTTAAAAATTATACCCCATGTAGCTTTAGTTGTGCTTCAAAAGTGTCTTCAAAGCCTCCATAGAAGTCTATGGCAAAGCTCGCTTGAAGCCCCACCGAAGCCTCATCGAAGCCCCACTGAAGTACGAAAAAGCAAGGTGCAAACAGGACTCTAAGCTAACCATTTTATTTAGTGACAGGAGCTTTGACTGGTGTTCAGAGAGCTTTCACAAAGCGTGTCCGAAGCCTTATTTTGAAGCAAGTGTAAACTAGCCCTTGGCATGCGCAGCTCAGCTTGCATCGCCAGTGCGTTCCTTGTGTTCCAGGATGACTGACTGACTCTTGTGCATGCACAGGAATTATGTCATCCTGCCAGTGAAGGTGCCTGAGGATCGGCACCCAAAGATGCTGGTGAGGGACGCAGACTTTTAGAGGAGGTATGTTTAGTGCCTTTAGTTCCAAAGTAGAACTGTGGGCAATATTTAAGTTGTTTTTTCCCCCGGAAACAATTTTATTACCTGTGGATCCTTCCAGTAGATTTGTTACTTTTCTATTTCTTTTAGCAGGGTGATGGTGCTTTCAGTGAACTAGGTGAATAATGCATGACCATTGTAGCCGCTCCTAGCAGTGTTAGGACTTGTTAAAGTGGTTGTAAACCGCTGCGTTTTTTTTTCGCCTTACCTGAGGCATAATGTGCTAGTATGCATCGCATACTAAAACGAAAACTCAAAACAAAGCCTTCCAGTGATGCAATGTCATCATTGGAGACTGCGTCCATCTATACCCAGTCTTCTGGGTTCATGGCTCTGGCTCTGTGACTGGCTGGAGCCGCAATGATGTCACTCTCATGCATATAGAAACATAGAAAAGTGATGGCAGAAAAAGACTGAGTAGTCCATCGAGTCTGCCCCTTTTTTTTTTCTACTTTTTTTTAATTTTTTTTGTTTTCGCATTAACCTTGTTGTTTGACTATAGATTTATGTTTGTCCCAAGCATGTTTGAAGCCATTTACTGTTGAATATCTCACAACCTCTGTTGGTAGTTTATTCCAATCATCAACCACCCTTTCAGTAAAATAATACTTTCTAAGATTAGTTTTGAACTTCCCTCCAGTTAGATTGAGGTCATGTCCCCGTGTTCTTGATTTTGGTTTCGTATTGAAAAGACTGCCCTCCTGAACCTTATTCACCCCCTTGATGTATTTAAAGGTTTCAATCATTTCTCCCCTCTCCCTTCTTTCCTCCAGACTGTACATATTAAGTTCCTGAAGTCGCTCTTGATATGTTTTATCGCCCAGACCTTTCACCATTTTTGTTACCCGTCTCTGAACTCGTTCTATCTTATCAATATCTTTTTGTAAGTGTGGTCTCCAGAACTGGACACAGCATTCTAAGTGAGGTCTCACTAAAGATCTATATAGAGGAATCAGAACCTCCTTCTTCCTGCTGGTGATCCCTCTACTGATACATCCCAGAATTCTATTTGCTTTTCCCACTGCCTGGTCACACTGTTTGCTCATTTTGCAATCATCTGAAATAAGCACCTCCAAATCTTTTTCTTCTGTAGTGCTGGCTAACACTGTACCCCCAATGCTGTACTCTCTAGGGATTCTTATTCTCTAGGTGCATTATTTTACATTTAGAAATATTGAACTGCAGTCTCCACTGCTTTGACCAATCTTCCAGCAATGCCAAATCATGTTCCATGTTACAGACACCTCCAGGGATATCAACCCTATTACACACCTTTGTATCATCAGCAAAGAGACATACCTTGCCCAACAAACCTTTAGTTAGATCACTTACATAAAGGTTAAATAGAACAGGACCCAGTACAGAGCCTTGTGGTACCCCACTAGTGACTGGTCTCTGCTCTGAGTGAACACATATGAGCAGGAGCTGCCGGTCACAGCACAGTGCCCTGAAGAAACGGCATGGGCAGCCGTTCCTTCAGGGACCATGCGCCAGTTATGTAACTGGCTGCTAGGACAGTAAATATCTCCTAAACAGTGGATGTTTAGGA
Source organism: Glandirana rugosa (assembly GCA_018402905.1). Lineage (NCBI taxonomy): Eukaryota > Metazoa > Chordata > Amphibia > Anura > Ranidae > Glandirana > Glandirana rugosa. The sequence continues at coordinate 280,638 of BLSH010084869.1, read as the reverse complement.
GATATTTACACTACCTATAGGTAAGCCTTAACCACTTCAGCCGGAAGCATTTACCCCCTTCCTGACCAGAGCACTTTTTGCGATTCGGCACTGAATCGATTTAACTGACAATTGTGCGGTTATGCGACGATGTACCCAAACAACATTAACGTCCTTTTTTTCCCACAAATTGAGTTTTCTTTTGGTGGTATTTGATCACATCTGCGGTTTTTATTTTTTGCTCTATAAACAAAAAATGCGACAATTTTGAAAAAAAAAAAAAAAAACAATATTTTTATACCTGTCCAAAAAAAAATATATAAAAAAATGTATTTGTCCGTTTAGGCCGATATATATTCATTTGCTTATTTTGGTAAAAAAATTCCAATAGGTGTATATTGTTTGATTTGTGAAAAAGTTGCTGCGTTTACAAACTATGAGAATTCATTTATAGCGTTAATACTACTTTTTTTTTTTTTACTAGTAATGGCGACGATCTGTGATTTTTATCAGGACTGCAATATTGCCGCTTTTTTGGGACCAATGACATTTAAACAGCGATCAGAGCTAAAAATAGCCACTGATTACTGTGTAAATGTCATTGGCAGGGAAGGGGTTATCCTGTAGGGGCAATCAAGGGGTTAACTGTGTTCGAACTGTATGGGGGCTGGGCTGGCAGGGGCATGACAGATCTAAAACAAAATAAAGTGTTGCGCTAAAATTGAGTAAATATACAAAATTAATGTGAAAAAATCATGTGTTCAATATATTAATTAATAAAAGTGCAGTCCAATAAAAGTCCAAAAGACATGAACCTCAGTGAAGAAATGAAGAACAGAAAAACTCTCTAACTCTAATGGACAAGCCAGAGTTAATTCAAATCCAATGACAAACTTCTCCCACACATAATAAGATGGATCCTTACTGGAATAATTGGATGGTAAAGATGTCTTTATTCCTCCAATCATCAGCCAGATGCTCCAAACACCTGATCTCCACAATGCCGGTAAAGATGGATTTATTCCTCCAATCAGCAGCCAGATGCTCCAAACACCCAATCAGTGGAAGCTCTTAATATAATTTCTCAGGAGGGTACATGTGGAGAAAAAATATACGCCCCACGTAGTGTAGTACGAAACACATTTCCATTAAAAAGCAGGTGCACAAACAGGAATAAAAGCCGTCAAAAAACAGATTAAAAGCAACTGCGATAGGCACGCGGTCCTCACCTGGCGCGTTTGGTCCACATGGACATCGTCTGGGGTACCCAGACAGTTGCTTTTAATCAGTTTTTTTGCCGGCTTTTATTCCTGTTTGTGCACCTGCTTTTTAATGAAAAGCTGTTTGGTACTACACTATGTGGGGTGTTCTGCGGAGCCACTTTGCCACCGTATATTCATGCGATACGGTCGGCAAGTAGTTATTAAAGACCTATAGGTAAAACTTAAAGATGGACGTTTACTTCCTCTTTAAACTAATGACATCAGTTTGGGATGCTCCAAGATCATTCCCAATTCATTGATGGGTACATTTGACCTGCAGTTAACCACGTCCTGACCTGCATCTGCTCTATTTAAAGCAGGTTTTGCATTCCCACAGACTTATATGGAATGCAAACGTGGATAAAAGCCTTTTGGTACAAGCCCTTGTATAGTTTATCCCAACCCTTGTAACTGTCAATACTGCTTGGCAACTTGGTCTACATATGAATATGGAGAAAAATACTAATAGTTAATACTAACAATAGTTATGTGAAATTGGAAAGGAATTCATGTTCTGAATACTGCCATATCAAGTATCAACCCCATACAATTACCAAAATACCAGATTTTATACTATAGAGGCCATTTTTTCCTTAAAGAAGAATGTATACACTGTGTTTAGCTGTAAATACAAACAGTAGAAAAGGGTGGGACTTTAAAGGCGTTGAAACCTCCTCTCGGAATGATTACCCATACACAGACATAGATACAGTGAGGAAAATAAGCATTTGAACACCCTGCTATTTTGCAAGTTCTCCCACTTAGAAATCATGGAGGGGTCTGAAATTGTCATCGTAGGTGCATGTCCACTGTGAGAGACATAATCTAAAAAAAAAAAATCCAGAAATCACAATATATGATTTTTAAACTATTTATTTGTATGATACAGCTGCAAATAAGTATTTGAACACCTGTCTATCAGCTAGAATTCTGACCCTCAAAGACCTGTTAGTCTGCCTTTACAATGTCCACCTCCACTGCATTTATTATCCTAAATTAGATGCACCTGTTTGAGGTCATTAGCTGCATAAAGACACCTGTCCACCCCATACAATCAGAATCCAACTACTAACATGGCCAAGACCAAAGAGCTGTCCAAAGACACTAGAGACAAAATTGTACACCTCCACAAGGCTGGAAAGGGCTACGGGGAAATTGCCAAGCAGCTTGGTGAAAAAAGGTCCAATGTTGGAGCAATCATTAGAAAATGGAAGAAGCTAAACATGACTGTCAATCTCCCTCGGACTGGGGCTCCATGCAAGATCTCACCTCGTGGGGTCTCAATGATCCTAAGGAAGGTGTGAAATCAGCCCAGAACTACACGGGAGGAGCTGGTCAATGACCTGAAAAGAGCTGGGACCACCGTTTCCAAGGTTACTGTTAGTAATACACTAAGACGTCATGGTTTGAAATCATGCATCATATAATCTGTTTAAAAAAGGTTGTTTGCCATTCTTCAGTCCTTAGTCTCCTGATCAACTTTCCTTTGATTTGGAGGAAAGTTGTTATATGACTTAGGCCAGACATACATGGTTCGAAGTCCTGCTGAACTGGCTGAGATTCGAACCGTTAATGGGCAGGCTGAATGTACCAAGTTGATCGATTAATCAACTTGGGTACAACCAGACTTCCGGTTTCTCTGGCAACTATCACCGCTAGCTAACTAGCAGCTAGCGATAATCACTGTCTTCTCCCGGCGGGGATGGCTTCCCTCACCCATGAGAAGACAATGGAGGGATTCCTGCCTCAAAACTGTGTTGATGAGGGAATAAAGCAAATTTCTTTGCTGCAACCTGAGGTTGCAAGAAAAAAAATTGTTCTGTGTAGGGACAGCCTGTAAAGTCGAATTTTGGAGTCGATATTTGGTTGCGAGGCTCAAAAGGTTTAAGAAAATGTAATTGTTCTGATTTGTTTATTTAGTAATGCAATGCAAATAAAAATGTTTCATACAAACTCAGAGAAATCTGAAATAGGTTGTAAAACTCAACTCTGGGCAAAATACAGAAGAAATGCATATGCGAGAGCCATTCCCATATCTAACGGCTGCTGGGGTGGGCTTCAAACCCCTGGGTCTCTGAAAGTGCATTCATGAGTCAGTCTAATGAGGCCGATTGATGTAAAGGGGGGGCTCTTATGAGGGCAAGTAATGTAAGGCGGCACTCTGCTGGGGATATTTTAATGTTAAGGGAAACTCTGATGGGGACAGTAGATGTAAGGGGCACTCTGATGCAGACAGATTATGTAAAAAGGCATTCTGATAGGGGCACCTGATGTAAGGGGGCACTCTGAAGTGCACCCTGAAATAAAAATGGACTGATGAGGGCTTCTGATATAAGGGAGTGCAGGTTCTGTTTAATTAGGTTAATATAAGGACAGACTAATACATACTATTGTTTCCTGCTCACTCCCGCACCATCTCTCAGACCCCGGACAGTACCAGTTCCCTGCATCTCTTTCACACTGTGTGATAGACTGTCATTGACTCACACAGTCCATGCCCCCAGATGTTTTTCATACTGTCCCCAAGATCAGATAGGCTAGATCTGGCCCTGGTGAATGTTGTTTTACTTGCCAAAGGATTTGTATTTCTGACTTTCTAGTCTTAGAATTGCTGCAGCTCTGCCACACAGCACAGCCCTGTCTTGCCCATGTCTAACCCAGTGTTTCTCAAAATTTTCAGTCAAGGCACCCTGTAAAATTTCAAACAATCTTGAGGCACCCCTTTCTAAAATTTGAAAAACGAAACTAATAGAGTTGCATAATGTAGCAACATCCACATGCATAGGACACCCAACATTAGCAGTGATTTATTCTTCCAAAGCAAATGCATCTTTGCACGCCGGTACTAATTAGTATGGCAATGATTCACTTCTCCCTCAGTTTCTCTCCCTCGCTCAGCTAATGCGACCCTGGTGCTGAAGGAGAGGGGCAGGTACCCGGAGCCCTCCTTCTCAACCGAATACATTATTGGTTGTTAGGACACTGGCGGCTAGAATGTTGTAAGGATGCACAATGAAAATCTGTGGCTTTGTGTAACTATTAGGCAGGCTTTATCCACCTGCTGGCTTGTATGCAGTCATTTGGCAATTTCTAGGTATTTTTGCCAAAGCACCCCTGAAGAAACCTGAAGACACCCCAGGATGCCTGGGCACCCTGGTTGAAAAAGACTGGTTTAGCAAACATGTGCACCAGTTTTAGTAACTCTCCCCCTTTAGGTCTACAACATTAAATTCTGAGGGGTTGCTGTCCATTGCTTCCCACCATTTACTTTCTTCTCTGTAGAAGTTTACACCATCAAAATATATTCTGGTGTTAGAATTGCTATCTTGACTGGCTGTTTGTAATAACACATACATTGGGAAAGCTGATATTTTTCCAAGGAGATGACAAACATACTTGGTATTAGTCCCGAATTCCTCATTTTCTCAGTGTTACATGACAGTCTGTTTATAAATGATTTTTATTTCCTAACGTACTAGTGAACTAACAGCTGGAACAGGCTATGGACAGCTTTACTTTTCTTTTCTGCTTCTCACAGTTTTCATCCAGCAGTTCAGTCCCATTAGCCTTTTTGTGAGTTCATAATGTAAAATGTTAAACCTAGAATTAATTTCTAATTTTTTAAAAGTAAATGCCAAGAACAGCCATGACAAGATGTCTGCTGTTGCCTTTATTGAAAAGTAAAAACCTCTTTTATGCCCTGTGATTTAGTTTCCCTTAGTTATGGGAGCTTGACTTCTCCCTGGTTCTTTTGCAAGCTCCATCAATTGCCATTCCACTGCCCAGTGAGTGTAAGTTTAAAGAAAGTATCACCCCCTTAACAAACCAAGAGGCGCAAAGGAAAAGATGGTTCAGGTTCATAGAAGAGTGATGGCACTAAAAAGACCAAGTGGTCCATCGAGTCTACCCCATTTATTTTTATTTTTTTGATCTATGTATAAATATATATATTTATTATTATTCTAAACATTAACTACTTGGTAAAATAATATTTTCTAAGATTAGTTTTGAACTTTCCTCCTGCTAATTTAAGGTCATGTCTCTGTGTTCTTGATCTTAACTACATATTGAAAATACTGCCCTCCTAATTTAAGTAATCATAACGTAGCAAACCGTTGTATACAATTCCTAGCAGTGTCAACGGTTTTTAGTTGATATTAATTGTATTTTGAAAGATATTCCTGGAAATGAATTGGCATTTGTCTCAGTAACAGCGCAGGGTCCGCTTCCAGTTAAAAAAGGGAATGTGGCAGTTTTCAGTATAGAAAACTGCCACAGATCCCTGCAAGGTTGTATGAGCAAAGCCCTCCTCCATCCTCCCGATCTCAGCAGAGTGGAGAGGAATGAGCAGGGAAGGGCAGAAGAACAGAGGAATCTGAAGCTTCACCTTTAGAAAAAACAAAATGCACATTTTTTTTTTCCAGGTAAAAAAATTAGCATTTATTTTTTTTTTTTCTTAAGACCCTGTAGATCGCAGGTGCTATGTCCAGCTCCTGAAGACTCCCAGGATAGCTCTCTGCCTGTACCTCCACCTCCGATGCTGTTAGGCAGTTACGTTTGTGAGCAGGAAGAATGATGAACTACGGAGACACCCATCAGTGCCCTTGCAGTTCATTGAGAACTACAAGTCATCAAATGCAATAGCTTGTAGTCTATTAATTCACAGGAAACTGTGAATGAATGATGTGGCCATGTGTGCAGAGCTGTTTTCAAATTTTGACAGCGGCTGTGGGGAGAAGATCTCCCACCTGCTGTCACAGGGAAGGGGGATTGATGGGAAAAGGTGCAGATGGTGGAACACGTTACATGTTCCACCCTAAAAACACTTCCTTTCAGCTGTACTTCTTTTTTTTGTTAATTAGCAGCAGGATCTGCGGTTTTCTACGTTTATAAGAGTGTTGCAAGCCTAATGCTTGCTCCACTCCTTGGTAATTCCTCCCATGGTGTCTTAAGCCCCTTACACACGGTACAATGGTCATACAACAGCGGGCGTACAACCAGCTTGTTGTACGATCATCCGACCGTTAGTACGCACGATTACAATAGCTGTCGTACAATGGTTGTACAACTGAAGTTGGATGAGCAAACTAGAAAATGTTGGTTGTACAACAAGCGGTTGTACGACTGTTGTACCGTGTGTAAAGAGAAGTTGGTCCAACAAAGTTGTTCATGCAAAACACCATGCTCAGAAGTCAGAAACGTCCGGAAGTGTCCGTTCTGGGGAACCTACTTTCCTAATTCACAAATCACATGCACCTGAATTTCCTCGTTATATGCTAGAAATACGTCACTACGTTAGGCTTGGTTGCACGATCGCTTAGTGCATGTCAGTACGTGAGACACAACAGCCAACATGCGATTTTTGATGTCCAGTCATACGACCATCTCACCTGTGTGTACGGGGCTTTAATGTATAAAGAAAGTTCAACCTTATTGCTTTATTATGGATGTAGTCCTCTTCTGTGACTTTTGTATTTTGACATTTCACCACAGATTAACAACTCCTGAAACATGAAGATAGGGTTAAAGTGGAAAATCATATATATTGGAGTCAACAGTCAGCAAGAGAAGTTCTATTTTTGAGTTCCTACAGAAACCAGAATTGTTTATGTATAAAGTGTATCTAAACACCAAAGCAAATTGCTGCTGAACAGTCCTTAGATGTGATGGCTGCATTTTTCTTTTTTTTTTTTTTTCTTTTTTTTTTTTTGTATAGTGATCCTACTAGTAACACCTTTCCTAGGTTTCAGCGTTCACTCCCTGTATTACATCTATGGAGGAGCAGCATTGTCACCTTAGAATGGGAAGCATTTTAGGACTACAGAGCACTTTCCCCTCTCCTCATGTCTATAACACAGGGTGGTATTTTATAATTCAGAGATTACCTGGGCAGGAAGATTACACTGCTTGAGATAACACTACACAGTGTGCAGGACAGCAGTGGATTTCTGGCAGCACTAATGGGTATTTTTTATCGAACAGGTAGAACAAAACACTTTCACTGGAATAGTTTACAGATTAAAAGGGAGCAAATAAGTCCAGTTACCTGTTAATGTTTACATACACTTTAAAGCCAGCTTATTTACCATGAAATAAAGCTTAGGTTTTGCAATTTCAGCTTGACAAATAGCTAAAAATATTTTTTTCGGCTAATCATTACAGCTCTGAGAATTTCTGAAATATGGGGCAATGAATGCTTTGTGGTGAGGTGGCTGAACATAGACAAACCCCAGATAGAAACTTATTTGGTGTATGTCCAATTCCACATGTACACAGGTGATAAGAAACATTTCACAATGTGGTATCTTTTGTAGATACCATTCCAAGATAGTCTTGTTTACCATGTTAGGAATGGAGTAAGTTATGAGTCACTTAAAAATACTTAACTGAAGGAGAATTTTATATTAAATTACAGTTAATTTATCTGATAAAGAAATGATGTTCTGGAGTAAAATCCTGTCTATACGAGTGAAGCTATTATTATTTTTTTTTAGCATTGCTACTACTTATCAAGAACTCTCCCACTTTCTCCCTAATATCTGTTCACTTTAACCACATGATCTTTTCTTTATGTTCCCAGAGTGACATGGGAGGGAAGAAGATCTTGCAGAGGAAATGGACTTCATTCTTGAAGGCGCGATTAGCCTGCTTCATGCCATACTATGAAACATTAAAGAGTGCGTACACCCTAGAGGTGGGGACCTGGAATACAACCATCTTCTATGGAGCCTTTATTTTACAATGGTAAGTTTTTAAAGTGTTTTTTTTTTTCTGCAAAGATCGTCAATAAAGTCCCAACTTTAGGTCCGGGGGAAGCAGGGAGAAAAGACAATGGAGTTCTCCATAATCTTCCCACCAGTATTTAGGCGATTGTGAGGCATAGGTGTATTGGATCCATGGTGTCCAGACAAAAATACATTTCTTGTGTATTCATGAGTATACTAGCAAGGTTTTCATTGATAAAAAAAACGTGTCTGACCTCCACGGATTGTGTCAGTTTCTTCCTCTCAGCCTCACCAATTGTTTTTTTGGCAGCTAATAATATATAAGTAGTTAGTCTGAATTGTGAGTTGGTGAGAGAAGCACAAGCCAATGATCTATTGGGAAGTGGCTGCTAAATAAGGTTTGTATAAGTTTAAATAACTTTGTCAGGACTCTGCTCAACCTAGTACAGGGTCATAAAATGTGCTGCACATCTCCAGCAGCACTGCAGCCTCTCAAACACATATTGGGGAATCAGCGATTGAGGTGCATTAATCTGGATGAGACTATACAGGTATATCAGTGGGTGAGGATGCCAACTCAGCTGAGGTTAAATTGATAGATTAAAGAAGCAACTGTAGACCAAATTCGTTGCTAGTCCTCCTTGGTTTTGGTACCTTTGAGATCCCTTTCCCACTTGCAATCTTTTATATGAGCTGCATATTTAGGCCGACGGTTGAGTTGGAAATAGATTATAGAAGTCAGCTTTGGGAAAGGGGCATATGGTAGCAAATGTGCTCAAAAACAGATATTTGAACAGTGAGATATCTGTTAGCTATCACTGATGTAAGCAAAGGTTTAATTTGCATATATCAAAAGATCTCCGAGAGGGGTCTTAAACTTCTTCCTGATTCCAGTCAAGCTATAGACTGAGCAGCCACTAATGAAAGAATACAAATATTGGAACTCACAAGAGCTCCACCAGTGAAAGGTGCCAGGTGATGTGGTAAGAAAAGTTTGCTAATATAATTGGTTGAATCCCAGCTGGTTAGACATTGTCCCATCAAGGGACTCATAGATTGAGGTCTTGATTGGGATGGGAGCCAAGGGAATGCCCTGGGGCTTACAAGTGAGAAACAGTGGGCCTCCGGGTCTACCTATAGAAGAACTTTTATGGAGGTGAATAGGGATATCGGTGAAGTACTTTGAGGTGATATTAAATATTTGTGGAAATTGAGCCATCCTTGCAATTTACTGTATGAATTTCATTTTGAATTATTTCAGCATGGTTTTAAAATGATTTTAGTGTGCAAGTCAGAATGGGGATAGGTAGGGCGCAAAATAAATAAAGGCACTTTGGCAATATGATCATTTTTGTGGCTTTAGTTTTCCCTATTTAAGGGATATAGGAGTTTTAAGACTCTAAAAATGTGTTAGTTATATAACTACAAAGTTGAAAGAGATTGCATTAAGCATATTCTAAATAGTTGAACCAGTTTAAAGTTTTGCTTTAAGAGAAGTTAGGTGAAGCGTCTGGAAGGGAGATATTAAGGGCAGATAACTTGCTCACATTAAAAGTTAGGCTTGATATTTTAGAGGATTTCCTGAGAATGGAAAATAGATTAGGGAGGGTTATAAATGGTTGTGTTGGGGTCAGGAGCAGATGATCCACAAATAAACTTGCTTTAAAAGAAGGCCCCAAAATCTACTCCATGAATGTTTGCATTGTCTCTAAAAAAAAAAAAAAAAAAAAAAAAGGTGTGGTAAAGGCTGCAAGGCTAATAGGATGAAAGAGGAACACACACCACAGTCGGTTCTTCTCTAATTGCTCAGTCTAAGGGTTCCTTTCTTTGTGCCCCTTGCCCTCCTTGACCCCTGTCAGCTGCCGACCCATGCTTACTGTGTGGAATACCTCTGTACTGTTGGGCTTCCCCGTGTATATACTTATCTTGTTGATAGGGTTTTCAGGGCAATGATCCCTGTATGTCAACTGGTTATATATACACAAACCTCAAAAATTGGCTGTCTCCTGAGGAAGTGGGCATTGTTCCACAAAACGTGTAGAGACTACAGTCCAAAATCTACATCTATTCAAGTGTTTTTATATGTATACATGTAACCACCAGGAATTTATATACAATGTGATGTGTTTTTACTATGTCATATACAATGTCCAATACGTCTGTTTTTAAATTGTAACATGAAATACATTTTGTATTTTTTAACATATCAACTTTTTGTGGCACAACTCATCAAAGCCCCACGGACAAAATTTTCCTTTTGGTTCTTACAAGTTTTAGTGACTCAGTTCTGCCATTGTACATAATGTGCATTGCACACGGGACCATTTCCTTTTTTGTGATTGACAGTAGCAGGAGCCAATGGCTCCAGCTGCTGCACCTCTATCACCTCCTCAGTTAGGATGGAGAGAGTCGCTGGCTTGGGCTCAGTTAAGTATAACTGGGGCATGGTGTTAGCGTGGGGGCAGCTGCATACAGAAGGTTTTTTACCTTAAAGAGGAACTGTAGGCAAAACATTTTTTCTTTTTTTGGATAGAGAAAGGGATGGTCATAACCACGGTCAGTTTGGTTTTTGCCATCTGTGTCTCCAGTATTCATTTTGGCAGCAAATTTCCATTTAGTTTTTGTCTGTCTTTTGTCTAAAATGCAATTTTATTTTTAGGTCCATTTTAGTCATCTGCGATTGTTTTAGTTGTACTTAGTCGACTAAATCTGCAGTACATTGCTTGAAATGCAATAAAAAACCTATTTGAAATTAAAAAAAAATCCAATATGTTATTATTTATGGTATTAAGGTTTGAACAAACTAACAGATACAGATTTGGTCTCTGGGTGGTCTGAGGAGGCCTGTAATGCTGCACAGTGCTCTGGGCAGTGGTCTAAGGAGGCCTGTAATGCACAGTGCTCTGGACGGTGGAATGAGAGGCCAGTAATGTTGCATAGTGCTGGATGGTGGTCTGAGGGGAGGCCTGTAATGTACTCACAGTGCTCTGCTCTGGAGGGTCGCGAGTCAGGACTCGTCGGGAGTCCTGACTCGGAACAGTGCTGCTCTTGATGGTCTTTTGAGGAGGCCTGTAATGCTGCACAGTGCTAACTGCTAAGCATAGAGCTCCGTGGTGACCGGAAGTTCACAAGGGTAACCGTCCCTCCCTAACATTTTCTTTTCTTTTTCATTTGTAAACGAAAACGGAATTGATTTTCATTATCGTTTTTGTCAGTGGACAAAAACATGGTGTACTTTTTGTTTCATTTTTGACGCTGTAAAAAGGCTGCTGATGGAAATTTTTATGAAAATATTTTTGTTGCTGAAATTAACAATGTGTGTCTCATTGGGGAGATTTACATTTACTGAAAAAAACAAAAACAAGAGAGGCGCCTCTAAGTGTAGAAGTACAATCACACTTTATTTACATAAGATTAAAAACACTCACAGGATGGAGAGTGGAAGTGAGCATAATGAGTACGAGATTCCATCAAGGACTGTGCAATCTCCTCTGTAATGACCGGACCGTCAGGTGCAGAACCGCCGTGTAACACCGAAGGGAAGGCTCCGAGCGTATGGTGGAAGCCGGTTTAAGGGCTCAGAGCGAGGCTTGGTTCGCACCGCTGTAAAAAAAAAAAACCAAGACCAGTGGGTTCTGAGAGACGTTTTTCAGCTGTAAAAACGCTCTAAAGCTCAAAAACGCGGCCAAACGTCGATCCCCTACGTTTTTTGACGTTTTAGATCAATTGAGAAAGAAAAAGACGCCGGCATTTTAAAAACATGAAAAAACGCTGGTAATATAACGCTAATAACAGCTGAAAAAAAATCACTGATAAGCTACTGAAGTTTTTTGGAAGTTTTTTTAAACGTCCTGTGTGCTTGAAGCCTCAAAATTCAGCACTTTGAATGGATGTAGGGAGGAGAAGATGGCAGATAAACATGTACAACTTATCTAGGAGGATTTGTTTTATCTCTGTATATCACCTGAGGCCAGTCACTTTAAAGCGGAGCTCCAGTCTCTTAATTGAAAAGTAAGTCAGCAGCTACAAAAACTGTTGCTGCAGATTTTTTATAACGATCCAGCAGTGTGCTCACCCCAGCCGATATCTCCCTGTGTCCTCCCTCGCCAACATCTTTACTATGAAGACCTGAGTGTGAAGCCGCAAGCTTGCGGCGCTGCGCACTGTGACTGGTTCTGCAGTCTTTTGAAACCAGTCATGCGTCCCAAAAGACTTTGGGAGGGAGGGGGGAAGGAGAACTTCCTAGGCGATCGGCGTAGACGTGGGAGCGGGTACCTGTCAAAATCGGGTACCCGCTCCCTCCTCCTCCCCAAAGCTCCATCTATCAAATGGGAGCTGGGGAGGAGACCTTAAAGTGGATTCATTGTGTAATCAGTGAGATATGACCACTTTCGGACTATGCAGCAATTGTGTTTAGCATGCTCTTCTCCTTCACAGTGCAAATTTCACTGCTTTACTTCCCTTTTAAATGTTTCATTTGTGCAACTTGTCACAGGGAAGAATATTAAGAATAAATGGACTAACCAAAGTTTACTGTGATTTGCAGTGCTATCTGCTGTAATGCAAGTCTGCAATTAATGGGGTGCCTGACTCCACTACCTGGAACTAGGAGAGCTACTATTGTGTATCATGTAATGTAGTCATGTTTAGTAACAGACCTAAACCAGTTTTATAGCAATTTTGACATTTACCAGAAGACCTGGTGTGTCTCTGTAAGAAGAAGAAAAGCTAGGTTGTGCTCACATAGGCTGTAGCTTTTCCATGTTTTCTGCACTAGGCTGCAGTGTTGTATTAAAGAATTCCTGTACCGAAAAATACAGTAGATGCTTTTACTGTCCTAAAATGCTAACTGCCTGGCAGTCATATTTGATTCTCTGACTCTTTTTACTACTTTGACTCACTGACCTGGAACATGCATGTAGCTAGTGAAGGCAGAACTGCTTATTTGCATAAATAGTCCATAAGCCAGGAATGCTTTTAATTCCCAGTATGGCCCCCCAGGAGATATAAAAGCACTGTCTCTCTACACAACCTAGTATGTCTTCTGCCTCATGCATCTACTTGTGGGCAATATATCGAACTGCTATTAATCTGACTGATAAAATGGGACCACAGAGACAGGGGTAGTCTCTGGGCCGTTAGTATTTTCATGGGATATCACAGCAGGAAGATAGAATGGAAAAATATAGTCACGAGCAGTTTAGCAAATGGGTCCCTTGATGTGTAGCTGGAAACGTTATAACTTCAAACAAAAACATGTCCATTAAAAGTGTATATAAACTCTAACAATGAACTTCTCTTTTTTTAGTCCCTTTTGGTCTGTTAAACATATATTTGAAAGCGTTTTGTTATGTCTGTTTGAGCAGTTCAAAAATACCCTTACCAGAAATCTCCCTGCGCTGTCAGCTCTTGTGGTTATCAGTTACATTGTTCTCCGCTGTCTCTGAGCACACCAAAATCATACCTCGCTATGTTATGGAGAATAGGCGAGGGATGTAGTCCTATCTTGTTTTTTACAGAATCACTAGGTAAAAAAATAAAGGGAAGAAGCTTGAAAAGAGAAACAAATGCAGCCACCAATTATTTTTTAGTTACAATATATAAAATGTTGTTTTTAGGTTTTTGATACAGTTTTAAGATACAGGGGTTTAAATAGGTATTGAACACGTCACCATTTTTCTAGGTAAATATATTTCTAAAGATGCTATTGACATGAAATTTTCACCACATGTCGATAACAACCCATGCAATCCATACATACAAGGAAAACAAAACAAATAAGTTCAGAACTTAAGTTATGTGTGTAGCGCCCTCTACAATTGGTAGGCGCTAGAGAGATTTTTGCTAGGTGAGGTAAATTTAGTCAGGGCCGACTGGAAGTCAGGCCTGATTTTTTTGATCCTGGGCATGGGAGTGGCCTAGGGAGTGACTGGTGACTGCAGGGAGTAACGCCCCTTGATTGCCCCTCCTTTCTGTTTCAGAAGGTACCGAAAGAAAGGGTGGTGAAAAAGAGGTGAGGCTTCCTGAGGTATCTTGGGGAACCCCAACCAATCCCCAACTCTGGATCGGCAGGGGGCAGGCTTCCTCAAATACCTGGGGTCAGCCCAGTCTGGGAGGAGAGTTCGGGTGGAAGAGATGGAGTAGTGCGGAGTCTGTAGGGGCCATGAGGTAGCCCCCGGTCTGAGGGGGGGGTGACTTCAGCCTGGAGCTCGGGTGCATCCGGGAGGAGAGTGAGATCCTGGAACAGAGGCACAAATGAGAGGGCAAGAGAAGGATAGCGGGAGAGAGTACTGCCAGAGAGATCTCCAGGAGAGGAACTACAAGTGTCAGTGAGTAATTCACATGCTGGAAAGCTGTAAGAGGCACACCGGAGCAGATTGGGGTGAGAGACAGTTTGAGAAGGGTGCAAGAGCCAGTTGGGACTGTGGTGTCACTGTGGCAGTGAGAGGGCCATCACAGCCAGGAGGGCTAGCAGGGCCTGGAAGAGGATAGGCTGGGAGCAGTAGTCCATCATGGCTAGCTAGCACTTCAACTAACCTTCCTATACTATAGAGGTCTCCAGTCCCTGCCTGTAATTGGCGGTTCTGAGGCTGTGCTAAAGTAACAGCAGGCCTCACCATGTGCTAGCTGGGCTGAAGACGTTTGTGCAGGTGTAAGTAAGAGGAAGTAACTGAGAAGCAAGATTGTGCTGGAGGAAGAGGAGGAGTGTATATACTGAAGTGTATATAGAAGGTCCCATGAAAGAACTGTTAATCCTTGGGCATCCCATCATTACCCTTTTCCCGATCCAAGTTTAATCCCCTGATAAAAAAACAAAATAAGTACTGGCCTCTTCTTGTGACTCCAGATGTGTGGAAAAAAGTGATTTAGGGCAGTGTGACAGGTGAAACCACTACTTTCAGCAACCCCCGAGGGGGCAATGGCTACATGTGTAATAAAATGGAATGACACAGGGAAAATTTATTGAATACATCATGCAGAAAGGGAGGTTCAAAAAAACATGGAAAGCCAAGACACCAGCTGAAATCCATCAGTAATTAGAAAGCAATCCTGCCCCTTGTCAGTGCAAATTAATATCAACTGGTTCGTTGTCAACTGATGGCCTATGAAAAGGTGTCTCATTACCAAGGTGTCACACAAGAAACCTCCCATGATGGGTAACATAAAAAAGGCTCTCTCAAGACCTTTGCAACCTTATTGTTGCAAAACATGCTGATGGCATTGGTTACAAAAGGATTTCTAAACTTCTGAATGTTCCAGTGAGCATTGTTGGGGCCATAATCCAGAAGTGGAAAGAACATAATTTCCCCATATACAAGCCATACCCAGGTTCTCCTTGCACGATTTCTGAGAGAGAAGTGAAAAGAATTATCAGAAGGGTTGTCCAAGAGCCAAGGACCACTTGTGGAGAGCTTCAGAAAGACCTGGAATTAGCAGGTACAATTGTTTCAAATAAAATAATAAGAAATAAATGCACTGTTGATGTTTAAAGTTTGCTGCACTACATTTAGACAAGCCTGTAATATACTGGGAGAATATAGTCTGGTCAGATGATGACCAAAATTGAACTCTTTGGATGCCATAATACACACCATGTTTGGAGGTCAAATGGCACTGCACATCACCCCAAAAACACCCCCCATACCAACAGTGAAGTTTGGAGGTGGGGACATCATGGTGTGGGGTTGTTTTTCAGCATACGATACTGGCAAACTTTATATGGTTGAAGGAAGGATGAATGGTAAAATGTACCAAGACATTCTTGATAAAAATCTGCTGCCATCTACCAAAATGATGAAGATGAAACAAGGGTGGACATTTCAGCAGGACAATGATCCCGAACACAAAGCCAAGGAAACTCTCAATTGGTTTTAAAGAAAGAAAATAAAGCCGCAAGCATGGCCCAGCCAATCACCTGACTTGAATCCAATAGAAAATTTATGGAAAGAACTAAAGATCAGAGTTCATGGAAAAGACCTATGGAATCTTTAAGATTTGAAGACGGTTTGTGTGGAAGAATCGGCCAAAAATCACAATTGAGCAATGCATGCGACTAATTTCTCCATACAGGAGGCATCATTACCAACAAAGGATTTTGTATTCAGTATTAAATACATTTCAGTTAGCGTGTTCAATACTTTTTCGCTGTGTCATTCCATTTTATTATACAGTGGGTACAGAAAGTATTCAGACCCCCTTACATTTTTCACTCTTTGTTATATTGCAGCCATTTGCTAAAATCATTTAAGTTCATTTTCCCTCATTAATGTACACACAGCACCCCATATTGACAGAAAATTTTTGCAGATTTATTAAAAAAGAAAAACTGAAATATCACATGGTCCTAAGTATTCAGACCCTTTGCTCAGTATTTAGTAGAAGCACCCTTTTGATCTAATACAGCCATGAGTCTTTTTTGGGAAAGATGCAACAAGTTTTTCACACCTGGATTTGGGGATCCTCTGCCATTCCTCCTTGCAGATTCTCTCCAGTCCTGTCAGGTTGGATGGTAAACGTTGGTGGACAGCCATTTTTAGGTCTCTCCAGAGATGCTCAATTGGGTTTAAGTCAGGGCTCTGGCTGGGCCATTCAAGAACAGTCACGGAGTTGTTGTGAAGCCACTCCTTCGTTATTTTAGCTGTGTGCTTAGGGTCATTGTCTTGTTAGAAGGTAAACCTTCTGCCCAGTCTGAGGTCCTGAGCACTCTGGAGAAGGTTTTCGTCCTGGATATCCCTGTACTTGGCTGCATTCATCTTTCCCTCGATAGCAACCAGTCGTCCTGTCCCTGCAGCTGAAAAACACCCCCACAGCATGATGCTGCCACCACTATGCTTCACTGTTGGGACTGTATTGGACAGGTGATGAGCAGTGCCTGGTTTTCTCCACACATACCGCTTAGAATTAAGGCCAAAAAGTTCTATCTTGGTCTCATCAGACCAGAGAATCTTATTTCTCACCATCTTGGAGTCCTTCAGGTGTTTTTTTAGCAAACTCCATGCGGGCTTTCATGTGTCTTGCACTGAGGAGAGGCTTCCTTCGGGCCAGTCTGCCATAAAGCCCCGACTGGTGGAGGGCTGCAGTGATGGTTGACTTTCTACAACTTTCTCCCATCTCTCGACTGCATCTCTGGAGCTCAGCCACAGTGATCTTTGGGTTCTTCTTTACCTCTCTCACCAAGGCTCTTCTCCCTCAGGTGTGTGGCTTTCCTAATCAAGTCCAATCAGTATAACCAAACACAGCAGAACTCAAATGAAGGTGTAGAACCATCTCAAGGATGATCAGAAGAAATGGACAGCACCTGAGTAAGGGCTCTTTCACACTAGCGGAGCCCGTTTTGACGGGCTCCGCTGCTCAGCGGGGATCCATCCGTTGATCCCCGCTGAGCTGGCGGATAACAGGACAGTCTCTGCACCCCATGCAGAGACTGTCCTGTCACAGCTCCATTCTCCTCTATGGAGAATCTGATGAACATGGACCGTCTGTCCGTGTTCATCCGATCCGATCCGCCAGACGGATGGAAAATAGGGTTTCCATCCGTCTGTTTTTGGCGGATCAGAGCGGATCGGGTGTCAGCGGACATATCACCGCTGACATCCGTCGCTCCATAGAGAGCAATGGAGCGTCCGTTCGGGTCCGCCTGAAAAACTGACAGGCGGACCCGAACGATCCGCCCGTGTGAAAGGGGCCTTAAATATGAGTGTCACAGCAAAGGGTCTGAATACTTAGGACCATGTGATATTTCAGTTTTTCTTTTTTAATAAATCTGCAAAAATGTCAACAATTATGTGTTTCTCTGTCAATATGGGGTGCTGTGTGTACATTAATGAGGAAAATAAATGAACTTAAATGATTTTAGCAAATGGCTGCAATATAACAAAGAGTGAAAAATTTAAGGGGGTCTGAATACTTTCCGTACCCACTGTACATAACTTAATTTCTGAACTTATTTGTTTTGGTTTCTTTGTATTTATGGATCGCATGGGTTGTTACTGACACGTGGTGAAAATTTCATGTCAATAGCACCTTTAGAAATATATATACCTAGAAAAATGGTGACATGTTCAATACTTATTTTACCCACTGTATAAGCCATAACCAAATTAAATTTCAATTGCTAAAAGCATTGTGTATCATAAACGCTGACCATTTGTCTTTTTTAATAACATACTTTTTTCACCTTTCTTCATTTTCTGTTACACATCATTCTGCTGTTCTCCCACAGCCTCTTTGCAGCCACTTCCTGTGAATATGCATGCCCTCTAGCGGTAACTGCATGGCATTTCCTGGCGCAGGTTTCTTAGTGGTTTCACAGTGTAGTCTGCATAATTTATGTGGAAACAGCCGCTTGTAGTCTCCATCGGAAGTGCATGAGAGAGGGTGACAATGCGGGAACATGTTCGGAAGATCATTGTCACCATACAACAGGAAGTACCTCAGAAAGAACTTTCATGGCAGGATCCACCAGGTATCATTTTAAAATAAGGTGATATAAAAATATTGAGGATGAATTTTAAAATGACTTTAGCATTTTTAAGTGGTTGTAAAGGCACAAGCTTTTTACCTTCATGCATTTTATGCTAAGAAAAAAATCTGTATTCACCTGACAACTCTCCTTAAATGCTTATCCGAGTCCAAACTCGATCCAACTCTGTGTCCAAGAGCATCGACTCTCTCCCTGTCATCACTGGACATGGAGGCAGCAGCCATTGGCTCCTACTGCTGTCAATCAAATCCTGTGAGGAGAGAATAGGGGCAGGGCCAAGCCAGGCTGCGTGTGTCAATTGACACGCACAGTTCAGCTCAGGATATAACCTGCACAAGTGCCCCCATAGCAAGCTGCTTTCTATGGGGGCACTCATAAGGGGGGAGGAGCCAGGAGTACAAGAACAGGAAGATTGGGGCTGCTCTGTGTTAAACCATTGCATAGAGCAGGTATGTATGACATGTTTTTATTCACAATCGCTTTAATACCCTGTAAATAAGAGTGAGCTCAAGTTGGGTCTAAGTTTGGCTTTAGATTTAAAGCAGAAGTAAACTGTCACTCCCACCCACTGCTGCAAATCGACTGCAGCCAGGGCATTCCCATGGGGAATGGGGGCATATTAGGTCAATGATTTAACAAGCATCCCTTGCCCCTTTGTGTACTTATAGCTGTGGGTGGGGGATTCCTAGTTGATCGAGCGGCATTGACAACTTTCTTCTGGGTTCAGTGCAAACCCAACTCATATCTACCTGTAGATTGCTGCATGGTGAAAGAATTTGGAACTTATGTCTGCATTGCATAAAGATACTTACTTTTCTAGTTCTAGTTGTGTCCTTATGTATAGGCAATTAAATAATTTGAATACCATAAGTCTAAATTGCTTAAATCTAAGGCAGGCCATAGATGGTGCAACTTTCTTTCCTGGAGGGGGGGGGGGGGGTGCAGGGAGCCGTCCCTGCTGGGAGAAGAATAGTGATTCTTGCTGAAAGTCTGACATGCTGGTTGTACCCAAGATGATCTATGGATTGACGTGGGTAAATTCAGCCTGCACATAGATGGTTCAAATATTGGCTGGTCCCTGCTGTGTTTCAATCAATCTGTGGCCGGCCTAAGACATAAGACATTTGATTGTTTTTACAGTATGTCTTGTGATTATGTGGCACCTGTTGGATAAGCTGTATGGTACTAAGTTTAGCTACTAAAAGCTTTTTTATTCAAAGTAGAGAAGCCATAGATAGGAGCTGTTGCTAATGACAGATGCTCATAATTACTGGCAAAGAAAGCCCAATTAGAATTTGTATCAGCTGCCAAGATTGGGCTAAATGGTGCCTGCCCAGATGGGAATTGTTTGCTGATATATTGCAATTTATCAATTCAATATTTATGAAGAATGGGTTCATCATCACCCTTATTAAACTGTTTTATCTACGGCCAGCCTTAGTGAGTCTACAGAATAGAAGTATGCATTGTTTGTAAAAATCATATTAAAGTGGAACTTTAATAGCGCTTCACACACGCCACCATATTTTGTCCAGCAATCCCTTGGAGGACATATAGGAATTCCGACATCATCTTCTTTTTTCCATGACCTTAGACTACCTTTGATGCCACCGGGGACTTCATGGAGGCTGACATCTTTCTGCGTGAAGTGGAGACGGCCATAAAAAGCCTTAGATGCTTTCACAACGAGACGTTTTTCAGGCGTAAGGCTATTTTCACACTCAGGCAGGCAGGAGCGGTTTCAGCGGCGATTTTCCGCTGTTATAGCGGAACTATGGCTCCGCTATGCAGGCAGGAGCGCGCCTCTTTTAACCCCCCACAAGGGGTTCAAAAGGGGTTAAAAGTGTTGGCGCGCTGCGCTTTTGAGGTGGTGTGCAGCCGATTCAGAAGCGCTTGCCATTGGGGTTAAAAGTGCCACGGCGCTTTGGAAGTGGTGTTAAGCTACTTCGGAAGCGCTGCCCATTCATTTCAATGGTAGGGGCGGTGAAGGAGCGGTGTAAACAAAGATGCTGCTTGCAGGATTTTTTGTAACATCCTGCAAGCGTACCGCCCCAGTGTGAAAGCACTCAGGCTGGGGTGGATGGGGGGGTGCTATTTTTAGCCTAAAAGCGCCTGAAAAATGCCCCAGTGTGAAAGTAGCCTTAAGTACCTGAGAAACTCATCCCAATGCACCCGAGTGTAAAAGCCTGAGTGCTTTCACACTGGGGCGGTGCGCTTGCAGGATGTTAGGAAAAGTCCTGCAAGCAGCATCTTTGGGGCGGTGCGGTGTATACACCACTCCTCCACCGCCCCTGCCATTGAAATCAATGGGCAGTGCTTTTGAAGTGGCTTAACACCGCTTCAGAAGCACCGCGTGCCGGCACTTTTAACCCCTTGTGGGGGGTTAAAAGCAGCCCGCTCCCGCCTGCATGCTATAACAGCGGAAAAGTGCCGATCCCAGTGTGAAAGTGCCCTTAAAGTGTTACTAAACCCAGTAATATGAAAATAGTTCATCTGTCCCCCACAGTGCCCACAGCTTATAAATCTTCTTTTTACATTAAAATACTGCGACTATATACATTTTGGGATGATCTGTATGGCATTGTTTCCTGATACCCTGCACAGTTTGTCCATAGCTGTGTGTTCAAGTGGGAGGAGTTTTCCACCACAGCCTATATACATGCCCACATGTGTGATGTCAATATCATGTGACCTGAACAGTACAACTGAAACAGGAAATGTTCTATCCAGCATAAGAGACCGAACTGAGCATGTGCAGCTTTACCACCCTGCTGTGTGTTATATGGACTTGCCCAGATTGACAGTGCAGGAGGGAAGGATGTATGGCATACAGGATAAAACAGCCTTTTTACACAATGCAGGAGATTAACCCCTTAAGTTCCACAGTGAGTATAACAAACATGCTATGCTGCATATACAGACTGATTTTACTGTTGTGGGTTTAGTAACACTTTAAGGTAGGTAAGAGGCCGGGTGGCTTCACGGCCCTTCTGCAAGATGTTCTTGGACTTGCTAAGCCCCTACCTCCCGGCTGTCTATAACCATTTGAAGTCCAGTCAGCCCTTCTCACTAGAATCTTTGAAGCCGGCAGTTGTGATGATCCCCAAACACGATACTGGCCCACATACATGGTCTAACTACCGCCCCATTTTGTTATTAAACATAGGTGTCAATATCCTTGCCAAAATCCTGGCTTCCAGACTGAATTCCTTCCTAGGCCAGCTAATCCACAAGGATCAGGTTGGGTTCTGAGGCGCAGGCAACAACGTCCGTAGGGCGGTGCAGTTATCTAGCCAAATCCCATTACCATTCTGCTATGTTTCTGCTATGTTTCTGTCTCTTAACATCCACAAAGCCTTTGAAACGCTCTCCTGGGATTACCCCTTCTTTACCCTCCGATTCTGGGGCTTTAGCGATGCCTTCCTCTCTTTGGTTTCCACGCCTTATGTTCACCTGTCTGCGACCCTTAAATATGCCGGCTTCACCTCCTAGAACTTTCCAATCTGAAAGGGCATGAGACAGGCATGCCCCCTATCTCCCATCTGTGCTTGCCCAGATAATGTTTGCTGACGACATTTTACTGTACGTCTCTACCCCCCATACTATCTTGCCAAACCTTTTTACACTCCTCTCTGAGTTTGCATCCATATGCCAGCTTCACGTAAATGAGTCCAAAGCCTTAAATCTCACGCTCCCCCCGGACCAGCTATCGGTTATCTGTGACAACTATACTTTTTTGTGGCTTACCACCTTACCATATTTGGGCATCCGTTTAACCCCATCATACAATTCACTATATCAGGCTAATTACCCCTCTGTTTAGAGAACTTTCGGGCCTCCTTACTTTCTGGACCTCCCTTCAGATCTTAGTTTGCCAGGATCCATGCCTTCCTCATGACGTATTTGCTTAAACATCTTTACATCTTCCAGGTCCTCCCTATCTCTGTACCAAACCATATCCTACGTATTAAGCAGCGTAAGATGCTTCACTTTATTTGGCTTTGCAATACACCCTGGTTGTCTGCATCTGTCTTGTACTGTCGATGACTGTCAAAGGGCTTAGCAGTCCCTAATCTTAAATTCTACTATGTCCCTGCTCAAGTTGCCCCTCTCGTCTCTCTTCATGCTACCTCCGAAATGCCTATTTAGGTTCATGTAGCAATCATGGACGGCTCCCCCTTTCCAGTTTTCAACCTTCTATTTTCTCTGCCCCCCTATTACACTTGTTAAGTCTGTGGGACTGAGTGGAATTTTCTGCTTATCTGGCTTCGTGGACAACCCCCCCCCCCAAATTTCTGCCAGCTAATGACAATCCAGCAGCATTCCACTGGTGGCAGGCGTGAGGGACTAAATATGTGTATTAGTTCTTGGTGTTTGACTATTTACATGAACATTAGCAGATTCCGGATACAGAGATCTTTCGTTACACCCAAATCCGCCACCATGTTCAGCTCTAAATGGCTGACCCCATTTGAAAATTGGTGTCGCAAGGACTCCTCATTGAAAGGACTAGTGTCTGATCTCTATAGCTTACTAACAACCAACCTGGGGCCCTGCACCCTTCCTTACGTCACAAAGTGGGAAGTGGACTAAGGCAAGTCTTTGGATGATTCCTCCTGGAACCAAATCTGGCTTGATTCTTCCACATGTTCTCTGAATATTTTTGCCTAGGAGAACACCTACAAGCTCCTTTTCCACTGGTATATGACTCCGGTGCAGGTAGTGAAATTTCTCCCTTGTAGGTTGTAGGGATTCCAGTACTCTTTCTTATCTGGTGGACCCACCCAGGTCATTGATCAGATCAGCTGTAAACGTTTCTTTGGCACGCGACCCCTGGGAAGTCTTGTTGCACAAGTCTATTGCATCCTTGCATAAAGCTTAGAGGAAGCTAGTGGGGTTTGTCCTCCTAGCAGCTCAACAGACACAAGCCAGAGCCTGGCTCCAGCCATTTCTTTAACTCCACGAAGGACTGTACCGTATGAGAAACCTCCCCCCTCTTCTCCCTCCCAGGCAACCCCCCCCCCCCCATTTTTTTTCCTGTACCTACAGGCCATTGTGGTCTACAGACGGCTACTCTTCTTTCTCCCTTCCCTTTCTGGTGTGGTTGTTCCTGCCTTCTCTCTTTCTGCTATAACTCAGGTGGAAGTTTTTTTTTTAACACCTGTGATATTGATAACACTTAACTGTGGCAAAAATAAACTAGAAGTAGACAAGGGCATGCTTCTCTATGCACCAAAAGGCCACTTAACTAAAACTTAACCTTTATTGTAAATCATAGAAAGTATGTAAATGACCATAACCGGTATACCTATAGGATGAGGTCAATGCCATTATACAGTATCTCACAAAGTGAGTACACCCTTTTGTAAATATTTTATTATACCTTTTCATTTGACAACACTGAAGAAATGACACTGCTGCAATGTAAAGTAGTGCGTGCACAGCTTGTGTAAATTTGCTTTCCCCTCAAATTAACTCAACACACATCCATTAATGTCTAAACCGCTGGCAACAAAAGTGAGTACACCCCTACGTGAAAATGTCCAAATTGGGCCAGATTAGCCATTTTCCCTCCCCGGTGTCATGTGATTCATTGGTGTTACAAGGTCTCAGGTGTGAATGGGGAGCAGGTGTCTTAAATTTGGTGTCATCGCTCTCACTCTCTCATACTGGTCACTGGAAGTTCAACATGGCACCTCATGGCAAAGAACTCTCTGAGGATCTGAAAACAGAATTGTTGCTCTATATAAAGATGGCCTAGGCTATAAGAAGATTTCCAAGACCCTGAAACTGACCTGCAGCGCGGTGTCCAAGATCATACAGCGGTTTAAAAGGACAGGTTACACTCAGAACAGGCCTCATCATGGTCGACCAAAGAAGTTGAGTGCACATGCTCACCGTCATATCCAGAGGTTGTATTTGGGAAATAGACGTATGAGTGCTGCCAGCATGGCTGCAGAGGTTGAAGGGGTTAGGGGTCAGCCTGTCAGTGCTCAGACCATACGCCGCACACTGCATCAAATTGGTCTGCATGGCTGTCGTCCCAGAAGGAAGCTTCTTCTAAAGATGATGCACAAGAAAGCCCACAAACAGTTTGCCGAAGACAAGCAGACAAAGGACATGGATTACTGGAACCATGCCCTGTGGTCTGATGAGACCAAGATAAACTTATTTGGTTCAGATGGTGTCAAGCGTGTGTTGGCAACCAGATGAGGAATACAAAGACAAGTGTGCCTTGCCTACAGTCAAGCATGGTAGTGGGAGTGTCATGGTCTGGGGCTGCATGACTGCTGCCAGCACTGGGGAGCTACAGTTCATTGAGGGAACCGTGGATGCCAACATGTATTGTGACATACTGAGGCAGATCCCCTCCCTTCGGAGACTGGGCTGCAGGGCAGTAGTCCATCATTATAATGACCCCAAACACACCTCCAAGGCGACCACTGCCTTGGTAAAGAAGCTGAGGGTAAAGTTGATGGACTGGCCAAGCATGTCTCCAGAACTAAAGCCTATTGAGCATCTGTGGGGTATCCTCAAATGGTGGATGAGCGCAAGGTCTCTAACATCCACGAGCTCTGTGATGTCTTCATGGAGGAGTGGAAGAGGACTCCAGTGACAACCTGTGAAGCCCTGGTGAACTTCATGCCCAAGAGGGTTAAGGTAATGCTGGAAAATAATGGTGGCCACACAAAATATTGACACTTTGGGCCCAATTTGGACATTTTCACTTAGGGTGTACTCACTTTTGTTGCCAGCGGTTTAGACATTAATGGCTGTGTGTTGACTTATTTTGAAAGGACAGCAAATTTACACTGTTATACAAGCTGTACACTCACTACTTTACATTGTAGAAAAGTGTAATTTCTTCAGTGCTGTCACATGAAAAGATATAATACAATATTTATAAAATTGTGAGGGATGTACTCTTGTGAGATACTGTATATGAATCAACATTCTATCTCTGTGTGTTAACTATCTACCAAGTTTAAATAGTGAAACTTCCTTTGATATATACTGTACATAAAGACCATATGAGGGTTATAATCTCCTCCTACATTCAATATAAAGGCTCCAAGCTGTGTAGAGGATATGTAAATTCAAAGTCTACTCACCAGCACCAACTGGTATCAAGAGATTGAGGTATAACTGTCTATCACCTATCGGCCACATATAAAAAATGAGATGAACAGAAAAAGAAAAAGTATACTAGTAAATACTGTCTTACTGAAGATGTGGGCTCTCTTCTGCCCTATGAAATGATCTATCTCTCAGATATGTAATACGGGTACACTCATCCATGTGGACACAAATAACCACTGATGGCAGAGCTCCATATACCACCATATCCACAAAAAAAGCTTCTCTCTTAATCAAGACTGCATTGACACAAGGCATATATCACCCCACAAAAAAGAAAAAAGGAGATGAGGGGGAAAAGAATGTGTCAGGGCAAAAATTAAACCATGTGAATCTAAATGAAAATAAAGTTAGAAGGTGAACCTTCTGACTTTATTTTCAGTTATTTATGAGTAAAGTTCCACTTTAATTCATCCTTATGCAGTTTTGCTGTGCATGTTCTGCACAGGTCCTCTGCTCTTTAAAGAAATTGTAGCTTTCAATATACAAAAAAGGAGTGGGGCAGAAAAGGAAAAATAATTAATTATTTTATATTTTGTTTTTTTTTAATTCAGTGCTATACACTATATGTTAACACATCAAAATGATTGAGCTTAGATGTCAAGAGTACTGCTAGGTCAGATTCACACTGTTGCAACTATAACAAATGTTGGGTAAAGGCAGCCCATTCATTTGAATGGGCTGCCTAATGCACCTGAAAGGTGCTTACACTATGTTTGTAATGCAGAGCACCACAATGAATGGTGGTGCATTACTATAGGTTATAGTGCGGCACCAGCATGCACAACACAATAGTGTGAACCTGGCCTCAAGGCTAAAAGATACAAAGACCTTTTAGACATGCATGTCTAACCTAAAACAATACAGGCAAGGTACTTTTCTGCTCCAGCATGACTGTTCTCAAAGCCATAAAGACTTGGTGTGAATTTTGTTTAGGAACTTGAA
Organism: Glandirana rugosa; assembly: GCA_018402905.1. Classification (NCBI taxonomy): domain Eukaryota; kingdom Metazoa; phylum Chordata; class Amphibia; order Anura; family Ranidae; genus Glandirana; species Glandirana rugosa. The sequence continues at coordinate 254,107 of BLSH010084869.1, read as the reverse complement.
GGGGTTGTAAACCTTCGCAGTTTTTCACATTAATACATTCTATTCATTAATGTGAAAAACCTTTTCTTTTGCAGCAGCCCCCAGAGCCCCCCGTTTACTTACCTGAGCCCAATCGTTCTCGCACCGGGGACAAGCACACCTGCTCCAGGCAGTCTCTCGGGTACTCATTGGATAGATCGATAGCAGCGCAGCCATTGGCTCCCATTGCCTCCCATTGCTGTCAATCAAATTCAATGATGCAGGAGCTGGGGGCAGGCCGAGTCCTGCTGTCTGGGCACACAGCAGCAGGACTCGGGAGCGGGCCCGCATGGGAGACCCCAGGGAAAGCTCTTCCCTAACGGGTCACTCGATGCGGGGAGGATGCTGGGGGACCACAGAAGAGGAGGATCGGTACCACCCTGTGCAAAACCCTTGCACAGAGGAAGTAAGTATGATATGTTTATTATTAAAAAAAAAAAAAGCTGAACCTCTAGTATCACTTTAAGTGCCTTGTACAGAGCCCTGACCTCAACCCTCTTGGAACACCTTTGGGAGGAACTGAAATGTTGATTGCAAGCCAGGTTCTCTTGTCCAATTTAAATACCTGACACAAAATGCTTTATTAGTTAATTGTCTTACATTTCTGCAGACATACTCTAAAATCTTTTGGAACACAGAGTGAAGGCTTTTAGAGCTGCAAGGGTCCTCAAACTATAGTGCAGCAACTAAAAATCCTTCAGCTGTTTATCGAGAACATAGACTATTCACATTGGTCCTTGTTACCCCATAATTGCATAGATATAGGATCATTGGCCCACCAATCTAGAACGGTCTAATCAGAGAATGACCGCTGAAGATACCACCAGATGGATTATTGACGAGAAGAATTTAACCGCCGGGACTTCATCATGTTCGATAATGATCTTTCAGCCGTAGGATCTTCTAACTGCCTTATCATGTCTGGTAGACAGAGTTTTGTAGTACAACATTGAAAAGAAATCATTTGAATAACTGAAATGTCTCTATGAATCAGTGATGGCAGACTAATATGGCAGCAAAAGAGTTAATAGCACCCCGCTATGCAGACAAATAGGAATGATTTTCTAGTCTGTCAGGGAGCTGTTGGCCCGTGCAGTGTCACACAATAATGCAGAATGTCAAACCTTCCTTTGTAATTCTTTTTGGCATTTCTCCCCGCATCCAGCTACAAGCTGCCTCGCTCTAATAAAAACTGTATAGAATAAGAATTAGAGATGCAGCACAGAAAAATCACTCAATAGAATTTGCTTGTTTTCCTCTGTCTCCTTAATCAGGATAAATTGATGTATGCCATTTCATTTTAGTGGGGTACAGAAAACACATTTATGGCAACAGACAAAAAATAAGTTCATTTATCACTGCTGTGGTTCGGGTAATTGGGCAGATAGGTACCAGAGTATTTCTGAAATCCAGGCAAGCGGCTATATTCAATAGTTGAAATACATACAAAAACTGTCTTATCTGCCTGTACAGCTAGTTTTATAACCCTGACACATCTGCCAAACATCATAGCCAGGTTCCTAACCTCACCTTTCATCTCTGCATTCAAGCACTATAGCTTGGTCACTAACCCATTCCCAGCCTACTGATTAGGCACTTTGTTGCTGATGAGATAAACTGTTCATTCTACACTCCCCTGGCAGTACAGGATCGATATCACTGTGCAAGGCATCTGTGTCTATAAAGTAATAAGAAAGACATTTAGTTACAAGTTTATTGCAAATAAAATGTTTCTTACCATGCTATTTTGGGCACCGTATTGTACAAAATCATGCAGCAGTATAAGGACCCTGTCACACTGCAGTGCTTCTAAAATGCACTATGCGTTTTTTAAAAACGCATAGTGTTTTAAATGCATTGCAGGCAGCGCATAAATGGTGAATAGCTGGTTGTTAAGGATGCCTTTAGGTGTTGGCTCCTTAACAACTGGCTATTTATTGGTTGCTAAGGACTCTGGCGGGGTGGTTAAGGAGCCTGAACTTGCCGGTATCCTTGACAATTGGATATATACAGTGCCCCCCTGTACCTCCATTGTGGTCACAAAGTTCCTCTCTGCTTGTGTGGCCCATTTGGCGGTACAAGGACAGATCACAGCCCACCATCTTTTGACCCATCATTACACACGACACTGCAGACCAGTGGGTGTGTTTTTGGTGCATTTTTGATGCAGTTCCCATTTATTTCAATGGAAGGTGCCTTTTTGGTGCACTTTTGGAAAGCACACCAAAGATGCATGCAAGACTCTTCAGAACGCAGAGCAGTGATGTGAAAAGTCTCATAGGATTTAAAGGGAAATAATTCTGATGCGCATTTCTGCAGTGCTTTCTTGCATGGCAAAATCGCTTCAATGTGAAAAGTCTGCTTAAAAGTGTCATCTGCTGGAAGCTGTATGCTACATGGAGGGTTGTTTATGTTCCTTTTGCTGATCTTTTCCTCTCTATGCCTTTTTGTGGCTCTGTTTTGTTGTAAATTGCTTTCATATTCATTTTCACTTAATTCCATCTGTCTTGTTGCATTTTCTGCACATCCATAACATTCTTTCTTCATCCACGTTATAGCAACGGTGTTCAGTCATCTCAGAAAATGCATTGCCCACTAGTGGAGATATCTAGCCAGGTCAGTGTGTTGCTTGCTTTGGAGAACTACAGGTGCCTCATCTGTTCCATCAGTGTAGTTTATTTGCGACTGCTGCAATATAAATGCCCATAATATAGGTTATTAGCTCAGCTCATGTATCTTGCTACGTGTTCTCTAATTCCATGTTTATGTGTTAAAGCGGAGTTCCACCCAAAAGTGGAACTTCCGCTTTAAGGGAAGGTGACCCCCTGACATGCCACAATTGGCATGTCATTTTTTTTTGGGGGGGGGGGCGGGCAGGGACCCTGTTTTCCTCTCCTAGCGCCACGGAGCCGGAAGGAAGTTCACCTTCCCTCCCCTCCCACCTGATGATCTTCTGGGACACGTCACAGGTCCCAGAAGATACGCCGGCCATTCACAGAGCGCAGCGCGACTCACACCTGTGATGTCGGTGCCGTAGAGGAGGAGGGGGAGAAGAGCGGCGCTGCGGGCGACCGCATCGATGGACCGGGGGACAGGTGAGTGTCCTACTTTTTGTAGCTGCTGACTTTTAATACGGTGGAACTCCGCTTTAAGCAGTAAATTGTTCCATTGTGTCAGAAAAATGTAAAAATCTCTGTTGCAGATGTAGTGATATTGTATTGTCTCTCTCTTCCAGGAGAAACATGGAAGCCTCAGCAGTGTGCCGGTATAGCATAACAGATATTCACGATGTGTTTGAGGGTGATTACATGGAATATCAAGATAATTCGCGGAAATGGTCTCGATATCAAGGGAGTCCACCAGTGCCAAGACCAGGTTCTGTAAGTGTTTCTTAACCCTGTGTCAGTCATGTTATGTGTATATAAAACATGTGCCAAACATGCACAACTCATCTGGAGTCATGGCATAAGCAGCGGGATCAACTTGAATATGAACAAAGATGAATATACACTCACCAGCCACTTTATTAGGTATACCTGTTCAACTGCTTAGTAATACAAATTGCTAATCAGCCAATCACATGGCAGCAACTCAATGCATTTAGACATATATGAAGATGACTTGCTGAAGTTCAAACCGAGTAACAGAATGGTTGTTGATGCTAGATGGGCTGGTCTGAGTACTTCAGAAACTGCTGATCTACTGAGATTTTCACGCACAACCATCTCTAGGGTTTACAGAGAATGGTCCGAAAAAGAGAAAATATCCAGTGTTACCATTCGTTAAAACCAAGGTATGCAGAATACCATCTCTGAACACACAACACATCGAACCTTGAAGCAGATGGGCTACAGCAGCAAAAGACTACACTGGGTGCCACTCCTGTCAGCTAAGAACAGGAAACTGAGGCTACAATACACACAGGCTCACCAAAATTAGACAATAGAAGATTGGAAAAACGATGCCTGGTCTCACAAGTCTCTATTTCAGCCAGGGGCGTAACGATAGGAGTTGCAATTGCAACCGGGACCCATGCTCCAGGGGGCCTGTGTTTCTCCCTTGTACACCTGGATAGGAGGGATGGCAGGGGCAGCATTTAGAGGAACCAATCACCTCCATTTTTCTCCTAATGGAGGAGATTGGTTCCTCTATATGCTGCCCCTGCCTCCCCTCCTATCGAGTTTACTTGTCTTCTGCTGTTCCCATGGACCCTGTGTGCTTCCCTGGTCTTCCCACAAAGCTGCTGTCTTCCCCCCTCCTCTCTCCTGCCAGCTGCTGTAGATGATGTGTCATTGGGAGATGGGAATGGGTCGGTAAATTTGTTATTTACCGGCTCCTTCCTTTTCTAAATGGACAGAGTCAGTGATTGGTACCAATTGGTTCATTCATAACTGAAGCATAGCAAACTGTTTTTTACTATACTTCCATTTCTGAATGAATGGGAGGCTCAGTACTCAACTATTCCTGTCCATTCATTCTGTGCAGCTGAGGTTACACAGATGGAGATTGAGAGTTGAGGTTTGTTTAGACCCCTGATATCTCATCAAAGCCCCCCAACAGAGCTCCTAAAAAAATTTAAAAAATAATAAAAATAAAATTGTAAAATAAATAAAATGAAATGGTAAAAAAAATAATAATAAAATAAAAATGAAAAACTACTGACACCAGTGAGGGAACTATCAGGATTGCAAAGGTTGCAATTGCGACCGGGCCCTGGCAATTCACCACCATGGGGAGGCCTGAAGATGGCAGTAAGGGGGCCCGCTGCAGAACTTGTGAATGGGTGCCACTGCGGGACCGTAATAAAGGGACCCCGTGATGGGAGTAAAGGGCCCCAGGATCATTGAGAAGAGGGAAGGGCCCTGGCCAGGGGTCAGGGGGGCCCTTCGTAATTGGGCCGTGAAGGTTCTAGTTAGGCCTCTGATTTCAGCTGCAACATTTAGATGGTAGGGTCAGAATTTGGCAAAAACAAAATAAGCATGGGTCCATCCTGCTTTATATCAATGGTTCAGGCTGGTGGTGTAATGGTGTGGGGGATATTTTCTTGGCACACTTTGGGCCCCTTAGTACCAATTGAGCATCAATTAAATGCCACGGCCTACCTGAGTATTGTTGCTGACCATGCCCTTCCCTTTATGACTACAGTGTACCCATCTTCTGATGGCTCCTTCCAGCAGGATAATGCACCGTGTCACAAAGCTCAAATCATCTCACCACTGGTTTCTTGAAAATAACAATGAGATCACTGTACTTTAATGGCCTCAACAGTCACCAGATCTCAATCCAATAGAACACCTTTGGGATGGGGTGGAATGGGAGATTTGCATCATGGATGTGCAGCCAACAAATCTGCAGCAACTGCATGATGCTATCATGTCACTATGGATCAAAATATCTGAGGAATGTTTCCAACACCTTGTTAAGTCTGCCACAAACAATTTATGCAGTTCTGAAGACAAAAGGGAGTCCAACGTGGTACTTGCAAGGTGTACCCAATAAAGTGGCTGGTGAGTTTATATCTGGGGAAAGGTGTTCAAGTACTAGCTTTCTTATCCTGATCAGGCTCACCATGAAATACTGCCACCTACAGTGAGGGGAAAAAAGTATTTGATCCCTGCTGATTTTGTACATTTGCCCACTGACAAAGAAATGATCAGTCTATAACTTTAATGGTAGGCTTATTTTAACAGTCAGAGACAGAATAACAACAAAAAACTCCAGAAAAACACATTTCAAAAAAGTTATAAATCGAGTTGCATTTTAATGAGTGAAATAAATATTTGACCCCTTCGCAAAACATGACTTAGTACTTGGTGGCAAAACCCTTGTTGGCACAGAAGTCAGATGTTTCTTGTAGGTGGCCACCAGGTTTGCACAAATCTCAGGAGGGATTTTTTCCCACTCTTCTATGCAGATCCTCTCCAAGTCATGAAGGTTTTGAGGCTGAGGTTTGGTAACTCAAACCTGAAGCTCCCTCCACATATTTTCTATGGGATTAAGGTCTGGAGACTGGCTAGGCCACTCAAGGACCTTAATGTGCTTCTTCTTGAGCTACTCCTTTGTTGCCTTGGCGGTGTGTTTTGGGTCATTGACATGCTGGAATACACATCCACGATCCATTTTCAATGCCCTAGCTGAGGGAAGGCAGTTCTCACCCAAGATTTGACGTACATGGCCCCGTCCATCGTCCCTTTGATGCGGTGAAGTTGTCCTGTCCCCTTTAAAGAAAAACACCCCCAAAGCATAATGTTTCCACCTCCATGTTTGATGGTGGGGATGGTGTTCTTGGGGTCATAGGCAGCATTCCTCCTCTTCCAAACATGGGGAGTTGATGCCAAAGAGCTCGCTTTTGGTCTCCTCTGACCACAACACCTTCATCCAGTTTTCCTCTGAATAATTCAGATGTTCATTAGCAAACTTCAGATGGGCTTTCATGTGCTTTCTTGAGCAGGGGGACATTGCGGGTCTGCAAGATTTCAGTCCTTTACGGTGTAGTGTGTTACCAATTGTTTTCTTGGTGACTATGGTCCCAGCTGCCTTGAAATCATTGACAAGATTCTCCCGTGTAGTTCTGGGCTGATTCCTCACTGTTCTCATGATTATTGAAACTCCACGAGGTGAGATCTTGCATGGAGCCCCAGACTTAGGAGGATTGACCGTTATTTTGTTTCTTCCATTTGCAAATAATCGCACCAAGCTGCTTGGCGGTGGTCTTGTAGACCATTCCAGCCTTGTGTAGGTCTACAATCTCGTCCCTGACATCCTTTTTTTGAAATGCATTTTTCTGGATATTTTTGTTCTGTCTCTCACTGTTAACCACTTCAGCCCTGGAAGGGCTGGATTCCTGACCAAAGCACTTTTTGCGATATGGCACTGCGTCACTTTAACTGACAATTTCGTGGTTGTGCGACATTGTACTCCAACAAAATTGATGTTCTTTTTTTCCCCACAAATAGAGCTTTCATTTGGTGGTATTTGATCACCTCTGCAGGTTTTATTTTTTGTGCTATAAACAAAAAAAGGCTACAATTTTGAAAAAAAAAAATCAATATTTTTAACTTTTTGCTATAATAAATATCCAAAAAGAAAATGTAAAAAAACGAATTTCTTCCTCTGTTTAGGCCGATATATATTCTTCTACATATTTTTGGTAAAACAAAATCCCAGTAAGCGTATATTGATTGGTTTGCGCAAAAGTTATAGCGTCTACAAAATAGGGTATAGATTTATGGCATTTGTATTTTATTTTATTTTTTTTACTAGTAATGGCGGCGATTTGCGATTTTTATTGGGACTGCGACATTGTGGCAGACAGATCGGACACTTTTGACACTTTTTGGAACAATGACATTTATACAGCAATCAGAGCTAAAAAAAAAGCCACTGATTACTGTGTAAATATCACTGGCAGGGAAGGGGTTAAATTCTAGGGGGCGATCACGGGGTTAACTCTGTTCCCTATGTGTGCTCTAACTGTGTGGGGGCTGGGCTGGCCGGGCCATGACAGATCTAACTGTTCCTGATTACTGGGAACAGTAGATCAGTGTCATGTCCCCTGACAGAACGGGGATCCGCCATTCTGCCTCTGTAGTAGGCGATTGTGGGTTGGTGGCGGACATCAAGTCCACCCGACCCACGAGCCCCCTCAGGAAGCGTGCAGCGGGTGCTCGCTCGCCTGCAAATCGCGACATACCATGACGCCGGTTTGCGCAGCCGAGCCAACCTGCCGCAGTAAAACTGCGGTGGCTGGTCGACGACCGGTTAAAATAAACCTACTATTACAATTAAAGACTGATCATTTTTGTCAGTGGGCAAACGTACAAAATCAGCAGGGGATCAAATAATTTTTTCCTCACTGTACCTATCTAATAAGGACATCTTTAGTTACTATTAGAAAGAGGGTTCCAGGGAGACAGGCTCTAAACTGTCCATAGACTAATCATTTGTTAAGTTCAGCCTAATGGACTGAATGAAAAAAATCTAACAGATTTCCTCTATCCATGTAAAGCAGCGCAGAAAGATGAATCTTCCACTTTGGCTACTGTTGTCTGACAGCCAGTGGTGCCAGCTGTCAGATTAATTGAGCCAGGCCTGGATGTGATTGGATACAGGTGCTGTTAGAATGACAATTTTCCACCTAGCTCCTTTGATTTTTCAATTGAAGGATGTTGTGCAGAGTGGTGCTGACAGGGCCACCCACTGATCGAATTCATTAGAAAAAGTCTGAACATTCAAACCCTTTAAAAATGGGGAAACCATTTTAGAGGGGTATCTGTGATGTTCAGTCAGCAAGAGACTTTACTGAATAAGGCATGTTGTGTAAAAAAAGCCAGCTACCAAAGAAAAGCCAATCTAATTTTGGGCTACACTTACCACTTTATCAACACCTAAAAATTAAAGTTACTTTTTTTTAACCCTGTAATAGCACACTTGGAAGTTTGCCTTTTCTTTGTAAGAAAGCAAAGGTCTGCACTCTGAATGTGCCTGGGCACATGTCCAGGACCTAGTCAATACCTTGTGGTCGCTGATAAAGGGTTGGATCACTTTTCAGGCAGAAATGGTGACTGGCTGACTCTATCTGATTGTCAGCACACTAATCCGCTTTGGCAGGCCATATAACAGCATGTCATGTGACACATATCTGCGGAAATCCCAAACTTAGCTTGTTGTAGGAAAATGTTGGTTTCCCGTACAATTATCCCCAGATTGCAGATAATTTGAAAATATAGAATGGTATATAATGGAGAGATATAGGAAAGATCAAAAACAAGAGTAACGGGGCTTTAAATATGCCTTTGAGAACTAAACCGACACTAGAACTTTTATTATAGAAATTTTATTACATATTTAAAAGAAATAAGCACATCATTTGGTATATCATACAGTATAGAATTGCAAGGGTAAAATTGGTACAGAGCTTGAGTTCAGTTGATCAGTAATTGCATAGTAAGTTGATCTGGTCTGTGTTTCGCGGGAGCCCCAGCTTCTACAAGACCATGTAACATGAATATCATATATAGCATCTTTTAATGTGGACTTTGCTGTGGCGGACACTATTTACCACTACAGGTAAGGTTTACTTTCATCTGATTTTTGTTTCATTATATAATGAACAAACAGATATGATCATCTCCCATTGTGCGTTTTTGCACACATATAGATGTACTAATGTATAGGTAGGAGCACATGACATGCAGATATATACATGTTTTCTACAATTTTTATACTAATATAGATTTATAATGTCCTTTTTTTTCCCATCCAAGCAAACCATTGAGTTTATTCAGATTTGGTAATTATATATTTATATTATGATGGACATTTCCTTTTATGATATGTGCATGGTTTCTTTTTCTCTTCTCTGTTAGACATGTGTAGTCAGAGCTATATATAATAATCATGTTACATGGTCCTGAAGAAGCGGGGGCTCCCGCGAAACACGTAGACCAGATCAACTTACTATGCAATTGCTGATCAACTGAACTCAAGCTCTGTACCAATATTAGCTTTATGGTATAGCTAATGATGTGTTTGTCTTTTAAATATGTAATGTAATACAATTTTGCATTTGTTTTTATTCGCGTTCTAGTGTCAGTTTAGTTCAAAGAAGCATATTTAAAGTCCCATTACTCTTCTGTTTGACCTTTTCTATATTTCTATTTGGGATGATGCCAAAGAGAACTTGATCAATCTTTATGAATGGTATCCCACCCCAGATCTATAATTTTGATGATATAATGGAGAAACTGTTAAAGGGTTACCAGACTATACCTATAATTATGATTTATGAATCTTGAGGGGAAACACAAGTTAGTGACAAAAACGGCCACATTTAAACCTTTCATCTCTTTGTTGGCCAAGCAGAGATGCGACACATTTCATATAACCCTTTCCAACTAGCACACAGCTCAGCCCAAAGCCTATTACACACATGAAGTTTATTCATTCAATCCAGCGGGCTGAATGAAAAAATAAAACGAAGAGTTCTCCATACTAACAATACAATGTTAGTGTGCCAATTTCCCCCCCACAAGAACACACAGGTTGTGAGACCAGCTTCTGTCGGACAGGCAGGTGTACATATAGCTTGAATATTAGGGTCGCGTGTACCCAGCATAAGAACACAGAAACTGTGTATGGTTTTATTCAACCTGAAACTGCCCTGTCATACCTCTTGAAGCTCTCAACTCCATCAACTGTATTGAGTTGAATAAACAGTCTGTTTTCCTGAAGGAGGTTTTTCATACTACAGCAAGATGTTACTATTTTGGTCTTCGTGACTGTACTCTTGGTTCTCATCCTACCTATCTCACCGCACCTTCAGTGATGCTTACAATTCTACCTCCTCTTCATTTCCCTGTCAGGGTCCCCCAAGGTTCTGTTGCTCGACCTCTCCTGTTCTCGATCCACACTTCTTCCCTGGGTCAGTTATTAGTCTCCAATGGCTTCCAATATCATCTACGCTGATGACAAATCCATCTCTCTACTCCTCATCTCACTCCATCAGTCTCCACATGCGTCTCTAATTTACTTATAATACAAAGATGCAAGCTGCGCATACACATCAAGAAGGCAAACGGTTATAAAAAAATTAGATTATGATAAAAGGTTAAAAGCACAATAGCCCAAGGGTAATGATAAAATGGGTTAACAAGCATAAAGGATGGTGAATAAAGTCTGAAAAAATGGGGAAATGTGGAATCACTCTAGGAGGCTGCAGGCTGTGAAGAGCAGGAAGGACTCTGTAGCAAAAGAAGAGAAGCAACAGCAGCGCCTTTAAGTGCAGTATATCCAAATTTATTATGGTGAAAACAGATAAAACTTATGAACTCACAATGTTACATGATAAAAGCACATGGGTTTAAAAGCAGGGCCATCCCGCTCAAACCCAGAGAGAGAAGTCAGCTGTATCGTCTGCTGTGTTGAGTCCAGGGCCGGGCGCGCTGGTGGCCTCCAGCATATCCAGGGAACCGAAGCCGGCAACAGAGGCAGAGGCTGGTGAATGAGTAGAAAGTCACTTCCGGGTTCACCTCAGGCGGAGATATCGTGCACGTTCGTGAGTGACTACTCCTTCACCAGCCTCCGCCTCTGTTGCCGGCTCCGGTTCCCTGGATACGCTGGAGGCCACCAGCGTGCCCGGCCCTGGACTCAACACAGAGGATGATACAGCTGGCTTCTCTCCCCGGGTTTGAGCGGATGGCCCTGCTTTTATACCTATGTGCTTTTATCATCTAACATTGTGAGTGCATACATTTTATCTGTTTTCACCATAATAAATTTGGATATACTGCACTTAAAGGCGCTGCTTTTGCTTCTCTTCCATCTCTAATTTAATAATAGACCTATCAGACTGGATGTCATACCACTTCCTCAAACTCAATCTATATAAAACTGAGCTCATAATATTTTCTCCCCAATGTGCCCCTTCCCCGAATTCTCTGCCCTTATGTTGTAAAGCGCTCCGTAAACTTTTGGCGCTGTATAAATCCTGTATAATAGTAATGTACAAAGAAGCTGCAGGTAACACTGCTGAAAACAGGAATTCTCTTCAGTAAAAATGTAGCATATTTAACAGCAGTGTCGTTATTCTGTAACCCTTTGACCCCCAAAGATGCGTACTGTACATCATTTCTGTACCTATTTTAGGTAGACAATGATATATCGTACTGTATATGTAATGCTAATAAAATTGTTAAAAAAAAAAAACACGGCTTTGTAAGTAGGTGTGTGGCGGCATAGGCACCTGATTGCTGCTAGAGTCACACCCCACCCTTCCTGTCCTTGCCACCTTATTTCTAGCAATGAGACAGGTGTCCTGTGCTTTTGCCAGTCTCACTGGCAGATATCTATGTTGAGGATGTCCCGCGTGGAGAATAGGTAACAGGGGCCTCATGTTCACTTATCTTCTGGCTCTGCACTTCTCTCCCATCCATGCCACTGCCCTCCCTATCCATGCGCCCGGCCCCTTTCAGGACACCGGGCGCATGAATTCCTATGGCGGGGATGAGCGCAGGGGGCGGTGTTTTAGAGCACTGATTAGAGCCAGAGGCTCTAATAGGTTTCAAAATAGGGTGGGCTCAGGGCAGAGAGCATTGTTTCCGGAGCCCACCCTTGTGTGTTGCAACAGCGAATGAACATTCTTTGTTGCAACACTGATCCTCCTCTCGGCCAATCTGGAAGCGGGTCTGATCCCTGTCACCCAATTGGCTGAAAGGACAGGCGATCCTATTGGACGCCTGGGAGAAGGGGAGGAGACGCACCAGGGAGGAGGAGAAGAGCCAGTACCCGATGCCTGCCACAGCCTGATGTCTGTCGAGGAGGAGGGAGGATGAGAAGACACACGAGCCACTACTCGATGCCCGCTGCAGCCTGATGTCCGCTGAGGAGGAGAAGACACACATGCCGCTACCAGATGTGCCAATGCCCGCCTCCTAGATGGGGTAAGTGGACCGACCGACAAACAAAAACTACGAGCCACCACTGTTTGTGTCACTGATATGCCTGGAGAAAAGGAAATCAGGACTGAGTGCCTGATTTCTTTCTAATTCACACAACTTTAAGCCTAGTACACATGGCTAAATATCAGCCGGTATCGACTGGTTCAACAGAAACCAGGCAACATTGTACAGCAGTCTGTCCAGCAGAAGCCGAACATCTGGCTTCATTCGAAGAGTCATACTGAAAAAACAGCTACTGATCAGCTTCCAATCAACTCTCGCAGCCAGTGGCTGCAAGCATTGACTGTGTGTTCTGTCGGGGGGATGTCCCCCTGTCAGAACACAATAGCTCAGCGGGGAGATTGATGTACTAACATTGCATAGTTAGTACAGCGAGCTCCTCAGTTTATTTTTTTTAATTCAGCTCGCTGGGTGGAACGATAAAAAAACTGCCTGTGTTTACCTGGCTTTGTCTTCATAAAGAAATGTTTCAAGATCGTGAAAACATTACAGCTTTAGAGGTTTCTTCTTTATTTCATCTTATCTTAATTGACTGTTCAGTTACCTTTAAAGTAACGAAAATGGCATACGTGAACAAACTAAAGCATCAGCAGAAATTGTCTCACATTAATAATTCCAGCAATACCTTTTCTTTCACACAGTGCATTACAAATGAACTGCGAAGCAGCAATTATACCACTTCTCAGGATCTCCCCAATAATGTCCTGGATTTTGTGAAACGTCGTCCTCTCATGGCTGAGGCAGTAAAGTCTATTGACAAGCAACCTGTTCTCATGAAGAAGAACATCATTTATACCCAGATTGCAGCAGACAGAGTCACAGCTCTGGATAAGGAACAATACGATGTCCTGTTTCTTGGAACAGGTCTGTATAATAAAACAGTTTCTTAGCAGATGGGAGCCTTGATATATATTGTGGATTTTGGGTTGGATTTCTAATATTGGTTTCATTATTTTTAACTATCAATAGCACATTGGAGGGTTGACTGGTAGGCCAAATTGTTTACAGTGGCTGGACAGGGCAATAGGCTGTTTGCTTTGCTTTAAAATAATACCCCGAGTGATTCTTATACATAGGTCTGGATTAGGTAATAGAGCAAGTGTAATGATAAATGTTGTACTCGTACATTGCATATGCAAGCTAAGCTTGCAAAGAAGTGTCTGAGTTTGCATATGTAGGGGATGTAAACAGTTTTTGGCAAATTTAAAGCTGGTCATATGCTGTCAACCAAAAGATTCCTCCATCCACACAAATGAGATAGTTGGCGGAAACCCCCCAGCATGTCCCTTTGACAGAAGTCAAATGATCAAATTCTGCAAAGGAGAAGTAACCACACACCGATTGAAATTCCTCCCGGTCCTTGCTGAAGCATTTAAAATTCAGTGCGTGTATGGCCAGCTTTAAGCCAGCCCATACATGGATCAAAATTCCTCCGGCTCTGCAAGTACTGGCCAAATTTCAATATATGTATTTACCAGGATGGTTTTACAGAAATTAATCTACCAATTGCCCTGCTGGAAAATTTCTGCTTGATCAGTGCTACCGGCTATAGCTGGTTAGCGTCCCCTGTGTCAGAATACAAAGACTCAATGGGGAGGATTCCCCCATCCATCTCGAATGTGTGGATGGCGGAATTAAGTAATTTGATTTTTTTGTTCTACCAGAATCCTCTATGGACTGCCTAAATGTCTCTTGGTGTTTGATAAACTTCTGATTAGGTGTCTGATGTTCCTCATGCTTTAATGCAGATAATGGTTGGATTCACAAGGCAGTAGTCATCAAATCCCAAGTTCATATCATAGAGGAGTTCCAGGTCTTCAAAAAGCCACAGCCGGTAGAGAAATTGGTTATCTCCAAGAAACAGGTACCATCTGTGTTATATGTTATTGCATGTAAAGTTACAGAGAAAGGTACAGAGCGGTGTTTACATAGCAAGCATGCCAGACATTCCAGGAATACCAGGCATATCATCATGATATTGATCAGAGATGGCGACCGGACAGGCAGAAGAGTGGGGGGGGGGGCATTGCTGGCATAGAGGAAGGAGGATACCACCTCTATGGGCAGGACAGACACCCTCTGCCACTACAGCCCAGCAGGCGGAAATAGAAATGTCTCCTGGCTGTTAGAAAACTACATGTATGCGGGTACAAGACCACTGCCTGGCAGTACAGGATGGAGAATGGCTAGCGGTCTTGCAAACAGGAAATCACAGGGGAATAACGTTTATTCAGTAAGTTCAGCAGGCTACTACAGAGGAACTACCTTGCTCAGCAGAAGATGGATGGCGTAGTTGGTGAATGTAGGAGATCAGCAAACAGGACATGGAAAAAAGTTTTTTCCCGGAGTTCTGCTTTAAAGCAAATGTGAAGAATAAGATAATTAGCCGTTCCAGCAATCAGCCCATAGTAGACCTTTCATTGTGCCTACATTACAGGCATGTGAGATGTTGCTCAAGGTTACAGGTTCTATCTTCAGCTGTTCCTTAGAGTCTCCTATCTGTGATTTTCCTGTCATTACTGGGCTCCATATCAAGTTGGTGAGGTTGGTCTACTCTATTTGGAAGTAACCTACTTGTCCTCATTCAAGGAACCAGGCTCCTACGATATTTCAACTTAACTTAGCCAAGGAACAAATCCACACAGGTAGTGCAGTGTCAGAATATCTGCATCTGGAATAAAGGGCATTTCTGATATTTTGGAAACTTTTATTTTGTCACACTTTACATTTCTTTGTAACCCTTTATTATTGTCATTAGTGATCTTCAAACTTGTTGCACCATTTGCATATATTGGGCCTATATAGCCGCCCAAGGGCTAAAAATGGAAATTTGATTATGAATGACAGTGCAGCTCATGCCAACTAAATCTTAAAGTAGCGGCTAGATGAAAATGAATTGCTAGTCCTCCCAAGAACAGACAGTCAGTAGTGTGTGGTGGTGGGCAGTTGCTGCTCAGCTTGAAGATCATTGCCCCATACTTGATGGTAGCTCATGCTTATGGTAAGCTAAAAGAAAAACTTTAAGCACGATTTACAGATATACTAAGCACATATGAAAACTCTAATGCAGTACAACTTTTTCAGAAACATTTCATGCTTATGGAGTCCCCAAGAGGCAATAATAACAAATGGAAATATAAAACAAAACTTGACCAATGTGCAGCATCTCTTCCAGCATGTCATACTAGGTCCAAATCTGGAACAAAAAATAAAGTTCTGCTACTGTGAATGAGACCTGTCCTTTGCCATGATGATGCGGTAGTGTTAATGACTCCAGATGCACCAAGTTTCTTAATGAATGCCTAAAGCCGCAAATACAACATATTATTTCAGGATCCTGAAGATCTACGAATTTGCATATAAGCTTTCCTTCACCTTCAGAAACTTAGAGATCTAAACTACTGTGCCATTTGATACTAAAAGCTCAATAGTGACATTGAGTGAGCAATGGTGAAACTGTCACCTTATTTCTACAAGGCAAAGGGAAAATGTCCTGCAGAGGGCATCCCTAACCCCCTAATACACACCTCAAAGTGTTACTAAACCCACAACAGTAACATCTGTCTGTATATGCAGAATAGCATGCTTGTTATACTCATTGTGGAACTTAAGAGGGTAATCCTCTGCATTGTGTTAAACGGCTCTTTGATCCTATATGGGCAGATCCTCCCCCTCCTCCAGGGTCTCTCTTGGCAAGGCCAGATAAGACACAGTGAGGGTAGTACTGCTGCACATGGTTAGCTTGGTCTCTATTGCTGGAAAGAACATTTCCTGTTTGAGCTGAGCTTTTCAGGTCACGTGATATTAACATCACACATGTGAGCATGTATACAGATCCTAAATGACAACCCAGTCCCTTGATTGATGGATGCTCCGCCTCTAATAGAGGACACAGGCTGTAGTGGAAATCTCCTCCTACCTGTACACTCAGGCAGACCCTGCAGTTTACCATGTGACCGTGGTATACAGATCAGCCAAAAAGGTATACAGTGGCAGTATTTTAATGTAAAAAGAAGATTTATAAGCTGTGGGTACTGTGGGGGACAGATGAACTATTTTCATATTACTGGGTTTAGTAACACCTTAAGGGCACTTTCACTCTGGGATCGGCACTTTTCCGCTGTTATAGCATGCAGGCGGGAGCGGGCCGCTTTTAACCCCCCTCACAAGGGGTTAAAAGTGCAGGCATGCGGTGCTTCCGAAGCGGTGTTAAGCCACTTCGGAAGCACTGCCCATTGAATTCAATGGCAGGGGAGGTGGAGGAGTGGTATATACACCACACCGCCCCAAAGATGCTGCTTGCTGGGGGGGGGGGGGGTAGAATTATTTTCATATTACTGAGTTTAGTAACACTTTTAAGTGTTGTCCCTCAGCTCTTTCTTTATATGGAGCCAATGCTGACATCAGCTCTGCCGACAACCCGCATGACCAGTTTCACTGGTCATGTGAAAGTGCTTAGGTATAGCAACTGTTTGCTTGGCTTGGGTACCATCACATGGGGTACAGGTCACAAGCTCCTCCCATAACCACTAGTGCTCTATAGCAGGGATATCCAAACTACGGCCCTCCAGATTTTGCAGAATGACACATCCCACGAGGCATTGTAAAATACTGACATTCACAGACATGACTAGCCATGATGGGAAATGTAGTTACTGAACAACTGGAGAGCCATAGTTTGGAGACCCCTGCTCTATAGTGTTGTATGCTGTGGAGGAATGAGAGGGTTCAGGCAAGGTCCCTTTGCAGAGCCATTATTTAGCTCTGCATGAGCAAGGCGAGAGTGTCTCTTTAAGTTTCCAGCAGCACATCGGATTCAACCTGGTGGTAAATATGTCTTGGCTGCTGCTTTATGCATTTGTTCTGTTTACTAGATTACAATTTTAACTATTTTTGGGGAATAGAGCCCCTGTGCTGCTATCTAAATATGAACATTACTATAGGCTACACTACCCTGGTTGAGCCTGCATTTCCTAAACCTAGTTTGAATTTACCATATTAGTTTGGGGATTGAGCTCTCTTTGTTCTTACATTATCTCATAGACATTAGAGGCTGTTGCAACCATTTTTGGCTATATTGGAATGATCAGTTAGTTCTTTCTTCCATCATATTCTGAACAAGCAGAGACTCTGTCTGTAGGCATTCATGGATAGGTGGTCAGATTCTATGCAGCTATAACCATTCTTTGTCATCTATGGACAGCTTTATTAACCACTTCCCGACCACCGTATGCAAAATGACGGGCGGGAAGTGGCTGAGTTATCCTGACTGGACGTCATATGACGTCCTCAGGATAACAAGCCGCCACGCGCCCGGGGGGGCGCGCATCGCGGCGATCGGTGGTGTGGGGGGTCAGTCTGACCCCCCGCAATGCCGATCTCGGTAAAGTGCTTCGATCCGAAGCACTTTACCATGTGACCAGCCGTGACCAATCACGGCTGGTCACAGTGTAATACAGGAAAGCCGTTTATCGGCTTTCCTGTACTCAGGTCTGCAGACCTGATGAGGGGAGAGCCGATCGGCTGCATCCCTGACAGGGAGGGTTTGTGCTGATGATTTATCAGCACAGCCCTCCCTCGGATCGCCACCCTAGACCACCAGGGAGCCTGCCCAGGGATGTGCCCACCCAGGACCACCAGGGAGCCGACCAGGGACCACCAGGGAGCCGATCTGGACCACCAGGGAGACCCCCCTAGACCACCAGGTAAGTGACATACTGCTCAGGTCCACCTTCACTCAGTGCCACCTTCAGATGCCACCCTAGACCACCAGGGAATGAGCCCCTATTAATGTATATGCCCACCAGTGCCCCTATCAGTGCCCACCAGTGCCCCTATCAATGCATACCAGTGCCACACATCAGTGCCCACCATTGCCACCTACCAGTGCCCACCTATCAGTGGCCATCAGTGCCACCTATCAGTGCCCAGTGCCGCCTATGAGTGCCAATCAGTGCTGTCTATTAGTGCCCATCAGTGCCGCTTAGCAGTGTCCATCAGTGCTGCATATCAGTGCCCATCAGTGCTGTATATCAGTGCCACCTCCCAGTACCCGTCAGTGCTGCTTATCAGTGCCGCCTAACAGTGCTCATCATCGCTGCATATAAGTGCCTCATCATCAGTACCACCTCATCAGTGCCGCCTCATCAGTGCCAATCAGTACTGCCACATCAGTGCCCGTCAGTGTAGCCTCATCAGTGCCCACCAGTGGTGGAGAAAATTTACTTATTTACAAAGTTTTGTGACAAAAATAGAGAATTTTTTTCGCAAAAAATAAAAACCGCAGGGGTGATCAAATACCACCAAAAGAAAGCTCTATTTGTGGGAACAAAATGATAAAAACTTTGGGTGCAGCGTCGCACGACCGCGCAATTGTCATTCAAAGCGCAACAGCACTGAAAACTGAAAATTGGTCTGGTAGTAAAGTGTTCTAAGTGCATGGTATTGAAGTGGTTAAGCAGTGTATTGAATATACATTTTATTTTAATAATTCCAAATAAAAAGACAAAAGTAAATATTTTCTAATTTGATAGCATTGTCCATTGCTATAGCCATGATAATCTATGTCAAATAATAGTTTGCCAGAAATTCCAGTGTTATCTCTACAATACCTAGCTTTTCTGGCTTTGTATTCAACATTCTTTCCTAATCAACAGGTAGGATTCCAATCACAGTGCAAAACAACCTCACCCAATCTGTTGCTGATAATAAAGTGAAAATTAAATAACAGAGTCCTGAGAATTGTGCCATTTTGATATATTTTCAAGAAAGGGCATAAAAAATAGTTTCATATTTGCAGACTTTTTTACTTATTAAAGACGAACTGCAGTCTGCTCACATAATTTGTAATAAAAACATCTTTGCCATTCTGAAGCTTCCCTCCAACCACTTTGCATATTATTTTATATATACTGTGATTCTGTACTTGCCAAATATGCTGCAGAAATTTCCCTCCACTGAGCCTGGCTACAGTCATTTTAACTGTGGGCAGCTGAAGCTGCTGCCTGTTCACTTCCTAGATTTACACAGACACACCTCCAGCTCTGCAGCTCTCACTGCCCCTCTTATGACTCCCCCCCTCCCTTCCTGGTAAACTCTCGTGAGAGAGAGAGCTGTGCTTGATGTCAAATGCCTAGGCGTTTTTCCAGCCAAGAAACAGGAAGTGGACTGTATAAGGTAGTTACTGGCAGAAAAGAAAATTGTTTATTATACAAAGTTAAAACAACAAGGGCAGAGGATTTAAGAGATGGAAATATGAAAAAATGGCTAAAGTTCCACTTTAATAAAAAGCAACTCAAAGTGTGATTATGCTTAGCCAATCCAATTTACATTTTTATCACTTTAGAGCAGTTGGAGTTGTAAAAGCATTTTCCATAGCAATGGACCTTTGTGCTCCAAAGGTTTGTAAATTGAAAAGTTATTTTTAGTAAGCCGCTAAAAGAAGCCACTTTGCAAACACAATTTTTTTTTGTCTTTTTAAATGAAATGGAAATGTAGTATTTTGTCCATCTTTCTAATTTGGGAACTGTGACTAACGTGGGTGTCAGATCCTTGCCCTCCTCACTAACTGGTGACAGAGGACCACCCAATCTCACACCGCGCTTGTCACTGACGTAACAATGCCACACTCAGTTACTTCCAGCACAAAGATTTCCCAGCTTGCGGGATCACAATCTATGTGCCAACAGCCTGCGAGCAATTGTTACCAGGCTAATTCAAGCAATTAACCCTTTCACTGCCACCACCTCTGCGGATTGTGCCAGAGGACCTTGAGATTTTAGCAATACCAATTATGATTTTAGAATAATCGCCTGTAGCACACTCTGTCACCACAGACAGGTATATTCAGATGATTTATCCTAAACCGTAGCACTCTTCAAAGGAACAGGTTCGTTCTAGCTTGCATTAAGAGCTTTAGGGACAAGATTAACACTTTTCAGAATAAGGTTTAATTATGAAAAGGTCAAAATTTGTGCAGATATAATATTTACAGAAAATGGTTTTACAAAGCAATTAAAGACCTAATATACAACAGCAAAAAGATAAGGCAGAATTGAAGGGGAGAAAGATACTTGCAGTTAATGGCCATGATTGAACAGAAATTTGTTGAGTCCAACAGGTTCTCAGATGTTCGTTGTTTGATGGTAAAGTGAGAACTGAGGACTGTCCTGTCTATTCCCTTTTTCTCTGGAAGCAAAGGGGTGGGGCCACATGCCCCTGACCACTCACATGGATAAGGAGGGCCCGTGGGTTGTCCCGGGCAGACCAAGGAATAATAACCCTCCCTGATATACAATTTTCTGAATCAATATCATATCTCGAAATATGACCAAGGTGCAGTCCCAAAACGAAGGAATTCTAGCTCAGTATAAAAGTTGCAATAAAACAAGTCCAAACATGGCCGATTGCCAATATTTAATTACTCTAGGAGGAAGAAAAGTTACCGGTGGTTCACCATATGATGGGGCCTATGGGTCTTTGGACTTATTTGGTCCAGTGTAAAATTCTGCATTCAAATATGTACTTTTTATTAAGGTGCCACGTTCATGTCTGGATTTATGAATCCTGTGCATATTTCTTACATTTGCAGGAGGTATAGGGGTCGCTAAAAGGTCGTTTTTGCCTGAATGCCCCTTTTTACGACACTCATTATTTCAGAGCATCCTGCTCTATCTTCTTAATGGATCTGGCTTATTGTTTTATGATAAGGCCTGGCAAGCAAAACCAGACACCTTTGCGACTTTTAAAATGAGCCAGGAATTCCATTCCTGAAGGGAGGGAGGGAAAGGAGTGCGATACTGGCAGTGTGTGTCTCTTAGGCTAAAACTGTCATGGCTGACGTTTGAACAAAATGGTTGCCAGCATTTCATGTGTCCAGCACATGATATCATTACAGGAACAAATTGGACTAGTGTGTGTGATATGATATTTTGATGCCATTTCTGATGGTTGCCCCTATCTACAAACTTGTCCCATCTTTTGCACATGTTGATAAATGCAAGTGCAAATGTGAAGTGTTCCAGCAGGTAATATCGTATTTATTAGTTGGCTCCATTCAGCCAGAGTATGTTTGGAATTCCAAGGAAAGGAATGAAAGACTCACTTTTCTCACTTACAATATTATGTCAGGATTTGATTTTGAGGTTTACATAGAATTGCATATTACCATACATCCCTCTGCTAAGTATTATCTGGTGTCCCTGCATGTTTTTTGTGAAGCAGAATTTATTTTACCACGTGGTTCAGTTATGTTTAGTTTCCATTAACATAGTGGTAGGTGCTACAGTGCAATATAATTCTGATTTTAATACTTTGGCTTTCATGTGGAGCCCAATTAGAATGTATAGCAAAAAATCTTCACCTTTTTTTAACAATCTGGCTCCCTTAGTCGACATAAGCAGTTAATAACAGCATTTATACATAAGATTGTGAATTATGGCAGTTAAGGACATTCAGGATGTATTGGGGTTGATTTACTAATGGCAAATAGACTGCACTTTGCAAGTACAGTTGCTCCAGAGCTTGGTAAATGAGGCCAAGCTCTGCTGACTTTCTACTATATAATCATGTGCAAGCAAAAATGCTGTTTTTTTTTTTTTTTTTAATTTTCCCTGCATGTGATTGGGTATTCTTTGTAAAGTGAAACTTTGCATCATCTGATAAGCTCTGAAGCACCTTCATAGTGCACAGTTTATTTGCCTTTAGTAAATCAACCCACATTGTCTTTATTGTTGTAGCTTAGTTTGCTGGTTATTGTATTTACTGCAAAGGTAATTTAAGTTAGACAGCAAGGTTTTGTGGGGTACAGGGTGTTTCAGTAACACTTTGCAGAGACAGTTGAAATTGTTTATTTTTTGCTAAAACTGAAGACACCTTTTAAATTAAAATAGAAAAAAAACAACTATATATTCATTTAAAAACAGCAGCATAAATCCACTGCATGTACATGTTTGCCTGCTGGGGTTGGTCGAGCCTTTGACCTTTACATGAGCATCTAGAACCCTTCTGGTCATCTTTTGTTTAATGCCAGGAAAGCAATTGTGTTGAGATGGAAGTCCCCTGTTGTCCCTACATTCGATTTCTGTAAATCGCTGGTCAATTTGGTTCTTCCACTATATTTGATGGACCAGTGTGTATCCACTCTATTATGTGTGGCATTGTTTTGTCACTATGGTTTCTATATTTTCTTCTGTTTTTTCTTTTGTGGATATTTGAGCCAGGTTATGCCCAATTGGCTCTGTTTTGTACCTCTTTAGCATTAAAACTCAAAAAAAATATAAAAAAAAAAAAAAGACAAAAAAATAAAAATAGCAGAGTAAATAAACACTATCCACGGTTTCAATGCTTATTTTATATGGACATTTTGTAACATTCACATTTAATGGAGCCTGTGAAGAGGGTTGTTTGTGGTGCTTGAGAAAGTGAGTGTGAAAGGCATGTAGAAAAGTTTGAGGCATCTGGGTAGCGGAGGTGGTGGGAGAACACATTTCCTCCATACTGGAAAGTCACATCTTGCCAAGACCGCTCTAATGTATTCCTCCTAGTTTAGTCATATTGTATCAACTTCTTGTATGCACATCATGTCCTCTCTATTTCGCTGAACTTGCTGAATTGTTCTGGTTTGCTATGAAATTGTCAATTCTAAGAGCCTCTCTTAGGGCTTGTTTACTGCTTGTGTTATTTCGGTTTACATGAGCTCCAAGACTGCTTTGGAAAGGGGACAGCTTGTATCTTCATGTCATTCTAATCATCTTGTAGTGAACTTATTGAACCCACTTTGAAATCTAAACTACCAGCAATTCTGGGCCTCCCTAATGATATTAAATGATTCAGCAGAGTTAATTAGATGTTGATCACAAATGAAAGTCTTGTTCCAACAAGTTCCTAATTTAAAAAAAGTTTAAATTAAATGTATGCAATAAATAGAACTTGTCTTGTCTTTGTCTTACAGAATAGTTTATATATTGGAGCACAGAGTGGAATCCTGCAGTTACCACTGTCTGGATGTAGCCGAAGCACCTCATGCTATGACTGTATTCTGGCCCGAAACCCGTATTGTGGATGGGATGGCAAAGTATGCAGAGAACCTCGAACATCACAGGACAGGTAAGTAATCTTGTGCTAAACTATATGGCAGAAACCCGAGTGTAAAAACATGTTCAGTCTTTATTTTATGTAGGACTGACACGTTCACGTTGTCCCTGTCATACTCGCACACACTAGACAACCAGTAATTCACCACGATATTGTGTACTCTCAGAGGAGACTCACTCTATCTATCTATCTATCTTGGTGACCAGGGACACAGACCTGAGAAAAACATTTAAAGGGGATTTAATATTTGCCAAATCTATCCAAAACTAAAATAAAACATTTTTGACTATAGATGCCATTCAAAGTGCTACTAAACTCTCAACCGTAAAATCAGTCTGTATATGCAATAAAGCATGCTTGTTATACTCACTGTGGAACCTACGGGGTTAAATCATCTGCATTGTGTAAAGAGGTTGTTTGATCCTATCTTCTCTGATCCTTTCCTTTTTCCACTGTCCCCAATCCCCCTCCTGATAGTACAGAGCCTTTGGAGTCACTCTTCATATGCTCAGTTTGGTTTGTATTGCTAGAGAGTTTTATTTTCTTTGGGAGGGTGCACCTGAGCAACACAGGGCCAATCAGCACTGTCCAGACAGAGGGTCAGGGGTCCTGCAGCCTCATAGGATAGTCAGAGGAGAATGACAATTTCTACAAAAACAACTAAAACTATTGCATTTCCATGTTCTGTGTACTGTGGTAGACCAGATATAGTCAATGCAGGGTCCTGGGTTTAGTAACACTTTAAAGTGGTTGTCAACTCGTGACAACCACTTTAACCTACAGGTAAGCCTATAATAAGGCTTACCTGTAGGTGCCTTGCAAATCTTCCAAACCTGCACGGTTCAGGAGATATGCAGTGCACTGAAAATTCCAAAATATACCGCGCTCATTCAGCAGCCACCAAACCCATAGAGATAAGCAATTCTCTCATATGTGTATTATTCTCTCTGGTATTCACAACAAATCCAGGGGAATCCCCCCTTCTTTCTGGAGAAGGAATTTCGTATCTTAAAGATCACTAAGAAGCTCCTCCACTTTAGGACTTTTATGTGATATGGTTATATCCAGCTTACACATATATATATATATATCATTTGTGTTTAAGGACATTAAAGTTTGTAAGTGCCATGATTTATTAATGCAGCATTACCACCTCTGGATTTGTTGTGAATACCAGAGAGAATAATACACATATGAGAGAATTGCTTATCTCTATGGGTTTGGTGGCTGCTGAATGAGCGCGGTATATTTTGGAATTTTCAGTTTATTATATGTAACTAATTTATGGTTATATTGATACCAGCTGCTCTTGATATTATTTGATTTGTTGTTGATTCCAAGGCGCGGGTAAATCTGTTTTAGATTAAGAGAAATGCAGTGCACTAGCTGTGCCAACGCCATTTCAGCACATGCGCAATGAAAAAATGGCCTCCGTGACGTTTCTTCACTGAGATCGTGCCATGACTGGCGCGGGAGTGACGTCACGCGACTCCGGCCAGTCACAGAGCTGGAGTTGTGGCCCAGGAAGGAAGAGGGGCTGAAGATGGGTGCTGCCTGCACAGGGGACATCGCTGGACTTCGCAATGCATAGTAGCCCATTATGTTTCTACTTTGCAGGGAAATATAGAGGAAGTAAACCCCATCAGGGTTTACTTCCTCTTTAACTCAAACTGAAGTCAGGACTTCTGATCAGAATCCATATTACCTTTACGGATCCAGTGGTTCAGCTAGAGAGCCAGACATAGCATTTTCATAATGAGCTGTGTCCAGGCTACAGGCATTAGTATTTACTAACCCTTAAGAATCAGTAAACAAGTCTTAATATAACCTTTGTTGCTGCATGTACTATGAAGTAATTTGTCTTCAACAATCACAACAGAGACTCTGAAGTCGTCAGGTTGCAGTCCCTTTCTGAAAAGTTTGGTTGGCAGACTGCAAAGATGAGCTGGGAATTCACTGCTTCTGTGATACATTTTGAGGATGCATTTCTTCACCGTGCCTGCAATTTTAGAGATCCACAAAGGCTTGTTTTAAGATTCATGTATTGCTTGTTTAAGCATATGTAAAGATTTTAAATGTTCATAGCCTGGTCACAGGTCTACTTTACCAATGGTAACATCTGCATTTCTGTCAGCACAGGTTGCTTTTAATGCATGTGTATCAGAAGAGCCCTATTTTTCATTTTTGAGTGCAAGGTGGTGGCTTCAATCATTCACTAGCTTTTTAAACCTTCAGATGGTTCCACTTGCAAGATTAATCTGCTCTCATCTCTGTGTGTTCAGTGCTGCCATTGTAAAGCCTGAACATGGACGGGCCTTCTTGCTACATTCTCCATAACACCACCACATCGAGAGGGTAATCTGGCTGTAATTATTATCTATGTGCACCTTTTAATCATTTACAATGATGGTGCAAATTCATTGTTGTCAACATATTGATAGACAACATGAATTAATGTAAATATCTGGATGACCTACAAGATTTAAAGGGGACTTGAATAGACAGGGCAATCAAAATTAAATGTTGCACCACCTGCTATTGAATTCTAGCACTGAAGTGTGACCATGGTTTCTGTTAGGAATCACAGTATTGCACTGTGTGATGTGTGTGATTGCAATGTAACATTATCGAAAATGGTTCTTTAACCACTTCAGCCCCGGTAGGATTTACCCCCTTAATGACCAGGCCATTTTTTGCGATTCGGCACTGGGTTACTTTAACTGACAATTGCGCAGGCGTGGAACGCTGCAACCAAATTAGATTGATGTCCTTTTTTCCCCACAAATAGAGCTTTCTTTTGGTGGTATTTGATCACCTCTGGGGTCTTTATTTTTTGCGCTATAAACTGAAGAAAAAAACAATATTTTTTACTTTCTCCTATAATACATATCCAAAAAAAATGTAAAAAAAAACAAATTTCTTCAACAATTTAGGCCAATATGTATTCTTCTACATATTTTTGTTTTAAAAAACCCAATAAGCGTATATTGTTTGGTTTGCACAAAAGTTATAGCGTTTACAAACTACAGGATAGATTTTAAATTTATGGACTTTAAATTTTTTTTATTTTTTTTACTGGTAATGGCGGTGATCAGTGATTTTTAGACTGCGACATTGCGGATGACAACTCTTTCTTTCAAAGTTTTTTTTTGAACGTCCTTTGTAAATAAGTTTATACAATGGTAAAGCCTGGTTTATCTGGCTACAAATGTATGGCAATTTAGGTGGAACATAGTTATCAAGTACATCTGATTAGGCAAACCTCTGGAGTCTTCAGAACTTGTAGACTAAGATGAGATGCTAGCATATCAAACAATTCAGCCCAGAAAGAGAATAATCTTGGATAAGACCAAAACATATGCAAAACATTAGCAGAGACTTCCCCACATCGAGGACAGCAGGCTTGTTCCGTCAACCCCATGTGATTCAGCAAATTATGGGAGTTCATTGCGTTGTGTTACACTGACCTGGAATAAGAATGTAACAAGAGAAGTCTAAAACCTCTGATCCTACATACTTGTTCCAGTTCAGTAATTCACCAGGATCACAGCACTGGGATCCTAAAAGCAAACCATTGGCAGCTCTCTTATTGCCATTCTCACAGGTATAATTTCAAATATCAAAGGGCAATCAAGCCACCACTGCTCATTGACAGCTATTATATGTTTCAACTTCGCTTAGCCTTCAGCAAATTTTGAAGCTTGACAAAAGAAATAGAGGCACATAGCTCTAACACCAGCCATAGGCATGCAATAACAATCATCTTATCTGGCCAAGAGTCAAATGCAATGTTGGAAACACACCAACTAAGCACTTGGAGGGGAAAGTCCAACCTGATAGCTATATGAACAGCTTGCTTGTTGCGGTCCTTATTCAGTCGGCAAAACTTGTACCATTCATATAACGACATTTAAACATACAGCCACCTGATGGCCCTCATATGTCTGTGACTAACTGTATAGACGTCTATAGAGTACATGGAACGAGGTCCTGCATAAACCGATTCCTTTACTTTGTGATTGCATTGAGAGGTTTTTTGCTTACCACCTCTCTCTAATAATGGATGCATGTTTATATTATTTATTAAAGGAAATACATAGTGGTTTTGTGCATATTCATTATGGTCAGGACGAAAATAATCAGACAGCTCAGTCAGACAAACTGAGCCTCAAAGTAGACAACATCTGTTCTACTGTTTTTTTGGCTAAACCAGAGTGCTCTGTGATTCCTATGTCATCGTTATTATAAATCAAAATTTATTTGCAAAGTAAATATTATGTGTGTAAATTGTATAAACAGATACAAGGCAACAGTTTAAAAATGTATAAACTTAAAAAAAACAAAAGACATAAAACTAGTTATATTTTTCCTTTACCTGCTATTGTTTTTTTTAAGTTGGCGGAAAGAGGTTAATGTAATACCCTATACAATTAGCAAAACAACTGCTTAACTAATCAAAGTGGAATGTCAGATGTAACAGCAGGACTCCATTATTTATCGGAGAAACGTATTAAATTTTTTTTCGTATTAAAAAGTGTTCAGGCCTTCCTAAGAGTCATGTATTCCTTTTCCTTTCCTTAATACATTTCAAATTCTGATTTTGTTGCGGCCTGTGATTGTCATCACACTTTACAGCTAATATTGTTGTTTTTGGCTGCTTGCAGGGTGCAGATGACGCAGGATATACAGAATGGTAACGAAGGATGTTTAAACAACAGAGACCAGGGTAAATTCTCTGTTTATTTTACAATATCAGCCTTGCATGCTACTGAGAAAATGTCACTTTATGAGCATACATGTAGTGAGAAAATCATTTTGTAAAACAGTAGGAGAAAATTAAAGGAAAATATTTTCTTTAGAATTAAAAAAAAAAAAATGTTTATCTAAAGTCCTGAGTCAGATTTTTTGTGAAATTTGTGCCCCTGCTAGTGAGATTGTATTTGAATTTGATAGGGAGTGTACAACTTTACAGTTGTCATTGGAATATGAAGTATGTGTGTCCAAGAAAATCTTCCACAAAGGATAACTGTTTTAGTGACAACTGTCTAAATCCTAGTATAACACACGGACCGAATGTCGGGCGACATCGGCCGGTTCAATAGAAACTGATCAACATTCGGCCCTCGTGTACTAGAGCTGGTCCGTTAGGCCAGCTTCTGTCATTGGGCCATCACTGAAAAAGGTCTGCCAATAGGCTCCCGGTCAGCGCTTTCAGTTAATGGCTGAGAGCGCTGACCAGAGTGTTCTGGTGGTGGGGGGAGGGGGGTGTCCAGCGTCCCCCGTCAGAACACAATAGCACAACAGGGGAGAGTGCTGTACTAATATTAGGTAGATAGTTAGTACAGTGGCTCCTCCTCAGCTGTCAGTTTTTTTTTCGTTCAGCCCTGCTATGTTGAACGAAAAAAAAAAACTACACATGTGTACTAGGATTAAGAAGGTTGATTCACCTTTTAAGGCTTTCTTTCCTTTATTTTCGCCAGGTAATCCGGCCACTGTGTCTATTGTTTTTCAAAAAACAAATTATCACCTCAATTATCACCCACATGACATGAGAAAGCTAAACTCAAGGTCCATACACACGACGCAAAGGTTGTACAACAACGGTCTTACAACAGCTTATTGTACGATAATCTGACCATTAGTACGTGTGATTACAACAGCCGACATTCAACAGTAGTACAACAGAAGTTGGCTGAGCAGACTAGAAAACTTTGGTTGTACAACAAGGCATAGCACGACCATTGACTCGTGTGTACAGAGAAGTTGGGCCAACAATGTACGTGAAAAACATGCATGCTCAGAAGTCTTTAGACGCTCATAACATGTCACTACGTTTAGCTTTGTTGAAGCTTTATTGAATGATTACTTGACTCCTGTCAGTACGCTAGACGCCACCTTCAACAGCCGATTTTGGGCAAAAGTTGAACGTGCGGTCGTACGACCATTGCACCGTGTGTATGAGGCATTAGGTCTAAAGCCCCATACACACGGGCCAAATGTCGAGTGAAAACGGTCGCTGGCTTGCGCGGAAAAAAAACGAATCATGTGTACCCGGGTTAAAGCTGGCCACAAGTGGATTGAAATTCGGCTGGTTCAGCAAAAAACATCCAAATTTTGATCCATGTATGGCCATTCTCACTCATGAGAAGTCGATCTATCGATCAATTTCTCACAAATAGGACTGCTGGATAATTTTTGTATTTTGAAAATGGAGAGGTGGGGGGAGTCTCCCCATTGTCAGAATACAATAACACGGCGGGAGGATTCCCACATGCACACCGACTGTGTGAGTGTGGGAATCGGCTCCGTTTTTTTTTTTTTTTTTCCGTTAAGCTGGCTGAGAGAAAAAAACCGAACCATGTAAGGGCAGCTCATGCCAGGTGCAGCAGTGAGGGGGGCAATTGTCCAGACAGTGAATTGTATTTAAGATTGAACATTTATTAATGGGAAGATTGTTTTTATTAGAATAAAAAGGTTATCCTGTAAAATCCATTTTATATCATTTTTTTTATACCATTATCAGCTCCACTAAAAAATAGCCTCTGTTATGGTGAACCAACATGTAGTTTGACTATATAAAGTAATAAATGTTTTTCATGAAACTGTAAAAGGTCTTCTAAGATATAATGTACTTCATGCTGATTTGCAGGCTCAGGGGAGTAACAACCAGATGAGAAAACAGCAAGAGCAGATGCTATTTTAACATGTGCTCCCTTTGAGACTGCACTTTACCTATGACTTGAGCTAAGGCCCTCTCACTGCTGTCCAATTTTTCTAATGAGCATCACAAGCTGAAAGTGTTGCAGAGCAATCCCTCCAGTGTGTTAAAGGAGAACAGTCAGAAGTCATAGTAGATCAGTGATACTTGGATGCAGCTAGTCCTGTACATAAATAGGATAGAAAATGCTCTCAGCTGTATAGTGTAAATTAGCATGCATAGCTATTAATATATGGCACACCTTTTTTTTTGTTAATTGGAATAAAAAGTTTTGTAAATATGGATAAGTAAGGATAACCACAACTCAAGGGAAATAAACATATGATTTAGTTTTGTTCTGTATCAAATAAATATGTAAATATTGGCTCCCTGGACTATGAATGAGCATCACCCCACTGCCACAATCCTCCCTGTATTCTGTCTTATTAGCTGCCTAAATACCTCCCAGTGCCTGAAACACAGGATGAAAACAATGACCTATACAACGTACCCTGATTGGCTTGAAGTTCCAGCATTCCCTCTAAGGCAGGCCATACATGGAGCGAATGTTGGGAGCCACTCAGATGCCTGGACCGCCAGATGGCTCAGCCTGTCAGCGAGCCCAAGATAGCCACTCCCGCCCCTTCCACAGCCTAGTGCTTCTGTGAGCACTGGGGGGGGGGGGGGGGTAGAACAGAGAGCTAGTGACTGACAGTCACCTGTTCTCTGCTCACTGAACACCTAGAACTGAGTGATCAGCAGTCTTTAATTGCTCAGTTCTCAGTGTAGAGGTGGTGGGGGGGACAGATGCAGAATCAGATTGAAGCTGCATCTGCCTAGGTGAGTATGAAGGTTTGCTTTTTTTTAATATCCCGCACTTCTCTTTTTTTCAGCCAGCAGGTTGAATGAAAAATAAAAAACTGACAGATCCTTGCATTCATACAAGCAACATCCACATTCACACACATCCCGCTGCACTTTTGTATTCTGACAGCGGGGTCTCCCCTCCCCATCAGAATACACTGAACAGCACTGCAGCCATTGGCTGCAAGCAGTGATTGAATGCTGGTTTTCCAGCATGACTGTACGACAGTAAGCAATCTACCCTCAGAATTCAGTCAACTATGATGTCAAGGCAATGAATTGACAGTATCAATACCGTTTATTTAAAGATCAATTCGAAAAATGAGGAAAAACAGCTATGGCAATTCTGTCAAAGGCAAAAGGACTTCTCCTCTTAGTATATTTGGGGCAATATCTATAACATCTTCTAGTTGATGAACCAACATTTTATGTCTTTAGTTGCTCAACAAACTTTTGATTGTTTAATCATATTACTTTAAAGTCAAGTTGGCATGACCTTAAGACAGGGGTCCCCAAACATTGTAAACAAAGGACCAATTGATTATCCTTCAGACTTTAGAGGGGCTGGACTGTGGCCAGTAAGGGTCCAAAATGCCCTGTGTCGGTAACATTGTCCCATCATTGGTGTCAGTGGGAGGAATAGTGCCCTATCATTGATGTCAGGGCGGGGAATAGTGTCCCATCATTTGTGTCAATGGGTGGAATGGTGTCCTAACACTCGTGTCAGTGGGAAGAATAGGGTCCTGTCACTGGTGTCAGTGGGAGGAATAAACTATAAATGAGTGTCTTTATAGAGACCCTCTGCATTCTTCAGCTAGACTGAACACAAACATTGATTTCTGGCCAAATCAGATGGCGCAACTTATGTCCCCAGTCAAACTTCTGCCATTTGATAATTGAATGACAGTGTGTGGAGCCTAGTGTTCCGGGGCTAAAATGTAGAGGCTTCCACAGGGACATAGAAATCCTCTCCATGTCTTTTCTGGATAGGTAATAGCAGTATTAAACCAAGATTCCACAACTCTTGCATCCTTTTCCTGGGTATTTGGGCTACATACTACATCATCTTGTTTGTTTTATAATTGGCAAGAACATGTTTTATGTATCAGCGATGGGTTACCCATTTTATTCATGGCTAGACTTTGTCATATAGTACTATCTGAGATTTTCTGCATCATAACAGATAAATCAATATTAGGCTGAGGAGAAGGAAGGAAGGTTAAGTATAGGAGAGAATGAAAAGACAGTATTTGTGCTCCATTGAGCAGTAAATATATGTAGCCTCTTTAGACCCTTCATCGATTCTTTTCCATTTGAAGTCTCCTAATACCTCATGACATTTTGCTGTTTCTTACTCTTGAACAACAGGCAGGCTGAGTCTGCAACATTCATTTTTACTAATATACCTTTCTTTTTAGTTGTTCCAGTGAAGAAGCTGATAACTGTCTTGAAAGGAAATGATGTCCTTCTGCAGTGTGACCTTTGGTCTAACCTAGCTAAGCCTCTTTGGCTAGTGAACGGCACTGACCCACTGGAAGAGGATGATGGTCGCCTTCGAGTGGGAGTCGATGGACTCCTCATCACAGATGCTCTTTTGGAACACAGTGGTGAATATGAATGTTACTCTGAAGAAAAAGGCTTGCAGTCTATAGTTGCTTCATATAATGTCAGTGTTCTACTACAGCTGCCAAAACCATCTGATACACCCAACAACCCGTTGCCAACACCAGCACCGCAAGCTTCTTCCAAACTGGAATTTGTGTACATTTCTATCATCACGATTCTTGGTGGACTGTGCTTAGTCCTTTCTATAGTTCTATTGTATGTTTCTTGCCAGCAAAAAAGAAAGGGCAAATATGCAATGAGCAATCCTCGGATAACCAGTGTAGAACTTCAGACCGTGTCTTCAAATTTCAAAGACAAGTCTGAGGAACATAATTATTCTGATGGATGCCTTCAGATAATTCCTGGAGAGGCACCAACTGCATCTCCCACCAAAACAAATCCTCCTCCTCCACCACCACCACCTCCTTTACCATCAGAGTTCACCAATGGGATCAGTACCCTGCCTAACATGCTGAGGAAAATGAATGGTAACAGTTATATGCTTTTAAGACAGAGTGAGGAGGCAAGTTCTCCTTTGTACAATTCATTCACAGAGGAACTTAGCAAGATCTTGGAGAAAAGGAAACATACGCAGTTGGTTGAAAAGCTGGATGAAAGTTCAGTTTAGTAAAAACGAATAAGATACTGTGAAAAAAAAAAAAACAGAAATCTACCTCAAATTACTTTTTTAAACAAAAAACTTTTTATTATATTTTCATTCTGCTTTCACTTTTAATTTTATTTATAAGCAAAAACACAAAAATTGCAGTGACAAGTCCACAACTCTTTCCACACTATAGACATCTTTATCTGTGGAGCTTTAGGATTCTCTTCTGCTATAAAATGGACATGTTGTAGGAGGCTGTGCTCTCCTTGAAAAGAAATCCTGCTCTGTTCTGGAAAAAAAACTGTGACCAAAGGAAAAAAAGGTAGGTGTGTATTTCAATCATAACATCCTTTATTGCTTGTGTATACAGGGAGTGCAGAATTATTAGGCAAGTTGTATTTTTGAGGAATAATTTTATTATTGAACAACAACCATGTTCTCAATGATTCCAAAAACTCATTAATATCACGGATTATTAAGACGTGAGGGACATATGTGTTCGTTATTTCCTACAATACTAACTTTATGTGTGGATGGAAAAAAAGGAAACCAGTGTCAAAAAAAAGGTCTTGTCTCGTCCTAAAGAAAAGTTCCTCTCGTGTCGGAGGATGTTGTACAGGTAAAATATCGT
The DNA here is from genome assembly GCA_018402905.1 of Glandirana rugosa. NCBI lineage: Eukaryota > Metazoa > Chordata > Amphibia > Anura > Ranidae > Glandirana > Glandirana rugosa. The sequence goes on along the minus strand of BLSH010084869.1, from coordinate 220,133 downwards.
CTTCTCTTAGGATTTCGAGGTGTCTATTTCTACAGATATCACACCTTTCTCAACACCTGAACAGTGACGTTAAAAACACAAAAACGAATATTTATTTTAATTTTCACTTTCGTCTTACTTTTATATTATTTTTCAAAAAACAAATTTTTTCATTAAACTCCATCTAAAGACAAAAAAAAAAAAAGTGTCAT
>BLSH010084869.1:206956-219452 GCA_018402905.1 Glandirana rugosa | reverse complement strand
TCTCTGAGTATTGCACACCTTGTGCTTTTGGGCACTCCAGTGATGTTGCAGCTCTGAAATATGGCAAAACTGGTGGCAAGTGGCATCTTGGCAGCTGTACGCTTGACTTTTCTCAGTTCACGGGCAGTTATTTTGCGCCTTGGTTTTTCCACACGCTTCTTGCGACCCTGTTGGCTATTTTGAATGAAACGCTTGATTGTTCGATGATCACGCTTCAGAAGCTTGGCAATTTTAAGAGTGCTGCATCCCTCTGCAAGATATCTCACTATTTTTGACTTTTCGGAGCCTGTCAAGTCCTTCTTTTGACCCATTTTGCCAAAGGAAAGGAAGTTGCCTAATAATTATGCACACCTGATATAGGGTGTTGATGTCATTAAACCACACCCCTTCTCATTACTGAGATGCACATCACCTAATATGCTTAATTGGTAGTAGGCTTTCGAGCCTATACAGCTTGGAGTAAGACAACATGCATAAAGAGGATGATGTGGTCAAAATACTCATTTGCCTAATAATTCTGCACACAGTGTATTCCTAGCTATGGGTTGTTGTACATGTGTTTTGCCTCAGACCTGTATTTGCAAAGGATCTGAAGCACAGGAAATCTGTGGTCACATCATACATTTTAATTAAACTTTATTCAACATCAGTATTGTAATAGCAATGCAAACCATCATTTTTGACAATCCTATTTAAGCTTACTTGAAAAATCTCCTTGCGTATTGTGAGTGCTGCTGTTTCCACAATGTCCTGAATTCACTGCATGCTTTGCAGCTTCTCTGCTGTTTACTTTCAATTTCTAGGGACTATACACCAGTCAGCCATAACATTGTCACCACCTACCTAATATTGAGTAGGTTCTCTTTTTGCCGCCAAAACAGCCCTGACCAGTCAAGGCATGGACTCCAAAGTAGCATCCACTTGAGTGACAGGACCCAAGGTTTCCCAGCAGAACATTGCCCAACAAATCACACTGCCTCTGCCAGCTTGCCTTCTTCCCATAATGCATCCTGGTATTTTCTCTACCCCAGGTAAACACAACACACTTACACCCGGCCACCCCCTTTCTTCAGTTGCTCTGTGGTCCAGTTCTGATGCTTATGTGCCAATTGTAGGAATGTTTGGCTGCGGACATGGGGCAAGCATTTTTTATTTGAAATTATGCTATGTGTGATTTGCTTTGGAGTCTGACACTCTTGAACATCGATCATCAAAAGTGACACTGAATCAGTGGAAAAAAGGTGCTTGTGCAAAGTTTGATCTGTTTTGATGGTTTGGCCATAAAGACCAACTGAACATTTACTTTAAATAATGGAAATACATTCCAGGTGCAAAAGGTGTGCACAATCTTACAGCTTGTTTTCTTTAACCACTTTAGCGCTGGAAGATTTTACCTCCATCATGACAAGATCGATTGCTATTTAGCACTGCTCCACTTTAACTGGTAACTGCATGGTCATGCAACCCTGTACCCTAGCTAAATTGATATAATTTTTTTCACACAATTGAGCTTTCTTTTGGTGGTATTTTGATCACTTGTTTTATTATTTTTTTGCAATATAAATGAAAGAAGACTAAAAAAATCATTGGCAGGGACTTGCTGACAGGCATGCACACTCCCTTAATCCATAAGTAGGCAGTGACGTATGTGTACGTTACTTTGACTGTACAGGCCGCCCATCTGCAGTACATTGCGGGCAGGTGGTCCACAAGTTGTTTAAAAGCAGCCATAGCCTACATAGAAAAGCCTATCCCTTGCTACCAAGCTACAGATGGTGCCACACCCCCTGCTGAGCTACAGCTTTACAATCCACAGGGAACTTGAGCTTTGTTCATTGCAGAGCTATGGGCCTGACTCGGCAGGAGGCATACTAGACCAGAGACTAGCGCTTTCCACACAAAGAACAAGCATGCCAGTCTACAACATGCTGGCACGTGACAGGATTTTCTACTCTGGCTGTGGCTGCTGTCTAAAGAAAATAAACTGTGAGACTTTGCACAGTTTTTGTATGTTCCTGGAATGTATTTAGCAGATTTAGGCCCCTTTCACACGGCCATGTCCATGTGCGGGGTCCGCTTTGCTCAGCGGGGATCGCTCCGCTGATTCCTGCTGAGCCGGCGGATGACAGATCCATCTCCGCTCACTGTGCAGAAAAGGATCTGTCCACTCTCCTCTATGGGAAATCGGATGAAAATGGACCGTCTGGATTTATGGTACAGGACCGGATTGGAGAGCGGCGGGTGTCAGCAGACATGTCACCGCTGACATTCGTCACTCCATAGAGGAGAATGGATCATCCGTTCAGGTCCGAAAAACTGACAGGCGGACCTGAACGGAATGGCCGTGTGAAAGGGGCTTTAAGCTGAAAGTTCAGTTGGGCTTTAATGCAACACACATTAAGGTGCAATATAACACAATGCTTAGGTGAGAATGCACCCTAAATGTTTACAGAAACATCAGATATTACAAATTATCTTTATATGCAAAAGACAAAAGGGTTTTGTCATTAAATAATTTGAGCATTTTTAGCAACACTAAAATATTTTCTGCTTTAAAGGAAAATATGAAAGTTGGTGGAAAAATATAAAAATAAATGTTTATATAAACCGCAAAATGTTAAGCCATTATTATTTTGTTTGGCAATAGAAACATTTAATGCAAAAAGTAGTCTCTATTCTTTGTAACAATTCATGCTTTTAAAGGATATCTTAAAGCAAAACAGAATTCAGGAATACATGAATTATTAGTATAGATCAACCTTTTTCAGGCTTTTAACCCCAGAGGAACTCTTGAGATCATTTTCAAGCCTCAAGGAACCCTTGCTAAAACCAATTCATTGGAGATCAGCAGCGTAAAATCTCAGTAAGAAGAATGCCCCTCACAATGGTGGTTAGTGGGTTGGTGCCATGCAGCTGGCTCTGCCGAGTGGCCTTGCCATGGAACTATGCAGGCAGAATTAAATGGTAGGAAATTGGCTACAGCTCAAGGAACCCTTAGCCTACTTCTGAAGGAACCCTGATTGAGGATGGCTGGCATAGACGATTATTTGCATCTTTGTTTATGGGCTTCGATTGTAAAGGCAAATGTTATGTCTTAAGCTTTTTTTAATTCAAACAACCAGTTGAACGGAAAAAAAAAACCCGATAGATCCACACATCAACACAAGCAATGTTGTAGCAGGGATGTCTCCTGCTGAGACATTGTATTCTGACAGGGGGACTCATACCCTCCCCTTCCCCTTCCAAAATACACTAATCAGCACTTGCAGCAATTGGCTGCAAGCGCTGTTCGAATGCTGGTTTTCCAGCATGCCTGTTTGCTAGAAGATGGTCATTAGACTGGCTTTGGTTGAACAGAGAGTTGTACACATAGACAGAAAGTCTACCAATTCCTGCAGAACCGGCTGATTTTCGGCCTGTGTGTACCAGGCTTAAATAAAGCTCAAAATCCTAAGCAATTGTCAGACCATCTGAACAATAGGTAGACCAATTTACCCAAATGTACTGACGGCTGTTCATTTGGTGACATGCACCTTGCATGGCTGTCAAATTGGGACCAGCAGCTGTGCCATGCAGCCACTGCATTCCAGTAGACATGAATAAGACTGGCTGTACACGGATGAAAGGAACACCAGTGCATACTTTGCGGCGAACAAGGTCTTAGGCATTGATGAAGGTTCAAGTACGCCCCTATGAATGAGGCCTGAGGTTTGGTGATATCTGTACTATGTGTCTCACTGTTTTCCTTGCTGAAAGCTTTGACAAGAGGAAGAAAAGCCCCACCTCTATTAAGATGGCTGCCTGTACACACAGAGAGTGCAGAACAAGGCATGACAAGTCAGTAATGGGGAAAAGATCAGCTACGGGGAGACCAAAGGTAATAATGGTGTCTAGTCTTTTGCCCTTAAACTAGGACCATGTGGGGAAACGAGCATCCAGAGCAGACCCTCAAAAAAGAAAATAAAACATACCTCTAAAAATACTAGCTTCATAGACATCAATGCTTTCTGAGCCACTGACCAGTATGTAGATTAGGCATTCTGAATTCACCTTGATTTATTTTGCTGCATGCCAATGATCAAACCAACTACTATTCTTAGCAGGTCTGCAATGGCAGGCCCCTTATTTTCGCTAATGCCAGGTTTCCTTTATCGCTAAACTGGCTTTTGAAGCTTTAAACCGCTACTTTGAACAATATTCAGTTTTGTTAGGGGTGGATAAATTTGTATGAATTCAGGAGGCTGTCTGCCCAGTCGAGGAGCCAGCTTCACCAATAACAGCTATGAAAACCTGAAAACGTAAGTGCAAACTGCAGCTTTTACCACTTAAGCTTTTTGGAAGTCTATCTAGTATGTCTGAAGAGTTTAAAACAAGCTGTTAGCTGCAATAGCATTCATGAGTTTGCTCCTGTTTTTACCAGAAGGCTCTGGCCTTTAATGTAAAAGTGACCCAGGCAGCTGGCTGCAAGCACTGAGCAGATTATTCTGGTGGGGCGGGAGGCCCTCTGTTAGAATATAATAGCGCATCAGTAGAGATCCCCGCATCACACATCGTGTTCATGTCGGCATCTGTCAGGTTTTTTTTTTTTTTTCGTTCCACATACTGGTTGAACAAAAAAAAAATGAATGTGTATCCCAGCTTAAAACAAAATTAAGAAAAATCGAGATGGGTGTATAAAGCAGCCTTAGAGAGAGGGTGGAAATATTAAAAAAGAAGAGATTAGAATCTAGAGGTGAAATATAAGTAGGAAAGAAAATAGGAGATCGGATTGGTAAAAGTGATGGCTGCACTGTCACCCCTCCTCGTGGCAGTGACTGGTCAATAAAGAGGCTAAGAGCCAGGGCCACAGAGTAGCCCCCCTCCCTCATCAAGTGCGTCAAATGTGCCTAAGGGTCCTTTCACACACACGGACCGTTCATCAGTTCATCCGTTTTTTTCATCCATTTTTTCATCTGTGGTCATCAGTTTTTTTTACATCCACTACCAATGCAAAAACGGATAAAAAACTGACCGCTCGTCAGTTTACATCCGTTTTTCTTCAGATCCATTTTTTTGACGGATGAAAAATAGGACTTTCATCCGTTCAAAAAAATGAATGCTGACGGAAGCGGATGAAAACGAATGCAAATGAATGATCATCAGTTGTCATCCGTTTTTCCATAGAGATGCATTGATGTCCGTTTTTCATCCATCAACGGATGAATGTGCATGCACTGTACATTCTAGGGGGAGTACCACTGGGGGAATCCATAGTGGAGAAGGATCTGGAGGTTTTGGTAGATCATAAGCTTAATAATGGCATGCAATGCCAAGCTGCGGTTTCCAAAGCAACCAAAATCCTTTCTTGTATTAAGAGAGGTATGGACTCCAGAGATAGAGACATTATTTTGCCCCTGTACAAATCATTAGTAAGACCTCATCTGGAATATGCAGTTCAGTTTTGGGCACCAGTTCTCAAAAAGGATATCGGGGAACTGGAGAAAGTGCAGAGAAGGGCAACCAAACTAATAAGAAGCATGGAGGAGCTCAGCTATGAGGAAGGATTAGAGGAACTGAATTTATTCTCTCTTGAGAAGAGATTAAGGGGGGATATGATCAACATGTACAAGTATATAAGTGGTCCATATAGTGAACTTGGTATTGAGTTATTTACTTTAAGGTCATTACAAAGGACAAGGGGGCACTCTTTACGTCTAGAGGAAAAAAGATTTCATCTACAAATACGGAAAGGTTTCTTCACAGTTAGAGCTGTGAAAATGTGGAATAGACTCCCTCCAGAGGTGGTTTTGGCCAGCACGGTTGATTGCTTTAAAAAAGGCCTGAATTCTTTCCTTAATGTAAATAATATAACTGGGTACTAACATTTTTAGGTAAAGTTGATCCAGGGTGAATCCGATTGCCTCTCGGGGAATCGGGAAGGAATTTTTTTCCCCCAGTATAGCAAATTGAATCCATGCTTTGCTGGGGTTTTTTGCCTTCCTCTGGATCAACTGTGGGTGAAGGATTGTATATGGGATTATTTGGTTGTGTATATATATATATATATATATATATATATATATATGTAAATGTTTTTTGTTTTTTGGTTGAACTGGATGGACTTGTGTCTTTTTTCAACCTGACTAACTATGTAAACGGTTCGTGTGTGTGAAAGGGGCCTAAAGCTGAGCATTCAAACTGAGTTTTTTTTTTTTTTATGAAAAAACTCTCCCCTGCATCCACGCAAGCAACATTGATGCAGGAATCTCTCCCACTGTGTCTTTGTATTTTGTATTCTGGCAGCAGGTCCTCAGGTCCTCCCCCCTTGGCTGCATGCACTGATCAAATGCTGATTTTCCAGCAGGACCGTTTGACAGAAGCCACTGCTGAGCTGGACAATTTTTGATCCATGCTTAAGACTAACAGCTTCCATTTGTGGGTGGTATAAAAATATCCTAAGTTCCCAGGTTTCCAGTAACCATCGCAAAAATTTTTAGATAGTGGGAGGACCCAAAGGCCTCTACTGAACAGCTGCTGTGCTCATGGCTCCCGCAGACACCATTTTCCACCTTCTTTGCTGTAGAAAGAGCCTGCAGAATGCCAGCCACAAAAGGCCCTTTGGGCACCCCACCACAAGCTTTCATCTTCCAAATCTTGATTTTTTTTCATGAGAGACTTGGTACTAAACATGGCTGATGGTCTTTCATGATTACTAGGTAAATACACAAAGGCTCTGCATGACCAGATGCAATGCAAAATAAAGGCATTAAATACAGCATGCATTTTCTAGCCTGTTTTTCAAGTACAAGATGGTGAGTCAGTTAAACTCTTTACTTTGCCCGGAGTAGGCCTCTGCTTGGCTTGACACTGCCCAAAAGCCACTAGTACTGTCTGTGTACTGATGCTATGCCTTCTAGCTCCTTGCTGCTTTCATTGAAGTTGTGGGATTATCAGGCTTTGCCATGCCGAGCTCCATATCCATTTTCAGCTGCAGTGAATTTTATGCTGTGTTTTACCTGTCTACAGTGATCATTTTTATCTCGGTATGTGGAAATCCTGGTGCCTTATATCAGTATGGCTGTATGGAACCACCATGTGAACTTCGTCTGCTTTATAATTCTATGAACTATTCATTTTTGCTTCTACTGCCTTCAGGTCTAGATCACAAAGCTAGAATGCTTGAATGTGTAATACACAGTAGTTGGGAGTTGGCAACTAAGATAGTGCCATCATTTCTTTTTGTGAGTGATATGCAGTGATTTACCAGCAGCATCTCAAAGGAATACCTCATTTGATACTGTTTTGTTTGCTTATTCTATTCACAGCCCCAATGGGTTTTTTGCCTCATTTTGGGGATGGGGTGGGTTTATGCCTACGTTTTAGTGTTCTCTTTATAGTGGAACTGTTCTCACTTGAAGGATGCTATATTGACCTCTTATTATTACTACCAGATTGCATTTTGGGTCAACAAGTGCTTTATACTATCTGTCCTCCTCCTTTCAAGTCTAATGGAGCTCTCTCCCTTTTTACTTTGTAATATTCTCTAGCTATACTCATGACTCCCTTAACAATTATGTCCTGGATTGTCAGGGGCCTTAATGCTAAGATTAAGTGCTCCATAGTGTTTAACTATCTTAAGACCTACTGCCGTCACATATATATATTACGGAAGACCCATCTTGTGGGAAGTAAGGTACTCTGTTTGAAAAAGTCTTAGGTAGGCCACTACTACTATGCCACCTACTTTTCCTATGCTGGGGGAGTCAGCGTCCTTATTCGTAAATCCCTGGCTTTTTTACTTTCAGATCTTAAATTGGACCTGGAAGGAAAATATGTCCTCATACATGCTTTAAAGTGATTGTAAAGCTTACATTTTTTATTCATTAAAATAAAAAAAATGTTATGCTTATCTGCTCTTGTAATGGTGTTGCACAGAGCAGTCCAGAACCTTCTTTTCTTGGGTCCCCCACCAGCACTCTTGCACCACCATAGGTAGCTACTTTCTGTGGGGGTGCACCCGCAGGCTCCCTCCCAAGCCAGGCTGTATGCGTCTATTGACACACACAGTGTTGCTCAGCCCCACTCTCTGCTCACAGGATTTGATTGACAGCAGCAGGAACCAATGGATCCCACAATTTACTCTGTGTGAAGAGAGAGGAAAGATCCACTGCAGACAGGCACATCACTGTGTTTTTACCTTGCAAGAAAGATGCAGGAAAAATGGTTCCCTTTAAATCCTATGGGACTTTTCACACCACTGCGGTGTGGGTGAGGTGCATTTTAAAAAGTCCTGAATGCTGTGTCACCGCACCAAAAATGCAGCTTCCCATTGTAATGAGTAGAAATCACTGCAAAATTGCAGTAAAAATACACCTAAGTGGGCAAACCTTTTTGGCCTACGTAATGTGTGCAGCTGGAAATATCCACATGACAGAGAATTTATCTGCTACTCTTCTGTTTAGGGTCAGAGAAGTCTCCATACTATCAAGAGAGAAAGCGGATTATGCCCCCCTGCTCTGATTTCTGCACGCTTGACGTGCCTCTTCTGACAGAGTGTGGAGACTCTCTCGCTTTTAGATATCCAATAGAGTTAAAACCTTAATAGATTCAGCAGTTCAAGACTTTTGGCTCCTAAATCAGGACTTTGCCGCTCCAGTTGTTGTCTGGGATGCTTTTAAGGCATAGAAGAGAGGCCAATACCAAAATAGGATTGCCAAGGTCAGAATGGACTCTAAGGCTGCTCTGGATACGGCTGAGGCCAGGGCACACACCTTTAAATCACTGTATATTGGCACATGTAACCCAATCATTTATCAAGATATGAAAGCAGCCCATTTTGCCCTTGCCATAGAACCCTTAGCTACTACTTAGAGACTCTGATGCAGTTCAGGAGAACATCTCACTATATGCAGATGATATCGCAGCCCTAGAATATGTTGATATGTTTGGCTGGTTTTCAGGTGTTAGGATCAACTAGGACAAATCAGTGTTATTTCCTTTAAACCCTACAGCCCCTTAACTGGCTCTTAGTGTCCTTCTCACTTTAAATATCTGGGGGTTACAGTCCAAAGGGACCTATTATCCCACTGTCTCTTAATTTATATCTACTTCTCCACTTGACTCAAAGATGTGATGTGTGGAAATCTCTACCTTTAACCCTCATGGGGAGAGCTAACCTTATTAAAATTAACTTTCCTCCCTAAGATTCCATATACAGTATATTCTGACATACTTCTGTCCTGATTCCTAAAACATGCTTTAATAAACTGGATTAGATTGTTACCTCCTTTATATGGGCAGGTGGTACACCTAGGATTGCTAAGTCTACCTATCAGCTGCTGCTTACCCTTGGTGGCTTGGCCCTCCCATGCTTCCAGAAACACTATTGGACTCCAGTACTTGTGACCATTCATTGTTAATTTTCTCAGGTGGTTAACAACCTGGTGGTTACTTTAGAGGCAGCTTTGCTAGGCTCCTATTACTTATCAAGTAATTTTGTTTTCCGGGGGCCGTGTTCCAACCTCACTGTTCCTATAAAGACCACTCTCCATGCACGCAGAGAGGTCAGCAATAAATTAGGAGCCACAGATGTATGGCCCTCTTATACCACACTTTGGGGGAACCCCATGCTCCCACATTTCCGTTCCATACCGGACCCGTCTATCTGGACCAAATATGGTATTAAACCACTGCAGGATGTTATGTCTCAAGGACATCTGTTAATGATTGATAGACTGCAATCCTTGCACCACCTTACAGCTTAGACATGCAGCCCAAGCCCAATTTGTCTTTCCTTTTGTTCTAGCCTCCCATGCAGTTGAGTGTCTCCTGCTGAACATGTGGATAAACTCCTCTCCTCTTTATGCCTTTGCCTAGCTCAAATGGATACTTCAAAGGTTACTCACTAACTTTTTCAGACATGGCAACAAGACATTCCCAGACTAACTGATGGTTATTGGGAAGAGGGTATCTAACAATGCCTTCCACTTATGATATTGGGGAGAGACAAATGGGTGCAGCTAAAATATTTGCATAGAGTATGTTACGCACCATGGCATCTCTCCATTTATATTAGCGTGGATTCTGACTACCCTAAAATTTACACTGAGCTTTGTACATTTATCCACATGGTGTGGTCATGTCCACTTATACAAGACTCTTGGCAGTAGGTGGTGGGAGATTTGTGTGCGTTGAGTGGGGTGGTGATCCCTATGGATCCACTAATAATCCACCTATATGGTTGATACCACTTACCATAAAAAAAGTTTTCTCTGCTATACTGCATACTATGCTAGGAAGACTATTTTTACTAAGTAGAAGCTATCTGACCTTCCTTACAGTACAACACTCTCCACTATATAAACGTACCTACTTGGGGCTTAACTATCCTAAATGTTCACAAAAATCTGAGTGGCTAGGGACCTGATGTTGTAAATATGGGCTATTTCGTATATTAAACTATTGCCCTGTGGACCTTTTTTCTGTTTTTTTTTTGTTTTGTATTTTTCAGGATCTCAGGTAGGACACTAAGATCTAGCTATCTATCCCCTCCTTCCACCCATCTTCAACCCTCTACTTCTTCCTACCCTAACTTTCCCACTTCCTCTGAAATCATTCATATCCCCCCCCCCCCCTTCTCGTTCTCCCTTGGTGGATGGAAGAAGGCCCTTAAAATTCCATTTAATATCCAAGTCTGCCAACCTGCTAGTCGACCTGTATTATTGCATGTATACTTTACCTGTATGATGTACAGTCGTATACTCTACTAACTTGTGAATCCTCTTTTTTTTGTCCTTTGAGACTTTGTGCCATTATTGATTGTTGGTGTAGCTGATCAATAATGTTTAAACTAGGAAACAATCCTGAAGACAGTCATAGGCCAATTTATCTCAGGTAAATAATCCGTTGACCAGATTAAAGCCAAATTTTAATCTGCTTACATCAAGAACTTGCTAATAATTTTATTGCATACTTATTTTAGACCTATCTTATGTCCTCACTGGATCTCTATGCAATGCAGGCAGATTAAGACTGGTGGGAGGAGCATCTGTTCTTCTTTAAACAATGCGAATATAGATTTAGTACATCTCTGGAAGACTTTAATATTTCCCCAATTTTTTTTATACCTCCTGCTACCAGAGCAGTATTTGTGTTTTTTTGTTTTGCACGTATTTTAAAATCATTTTGGGCCTAAAGATTTGTTAAACAACCCCCCCCCCCCCCCCCCAAGTAGTACCTGACGTTGGCACAATGGTTTATCAAACGCAAACTTGAAATTGCGAACACTTGTGGGATGGCGACAAACTTTGATACCCCACATTTTTTAATAGGTGACATTTTAAAAACTTTAACAGGTCATCGGTTTAAATATGTATAATAGCTCTAGAGTTATTGCTATTAGTCCAGCACACACTGCAATATGTATTTGTGTAATGCAATTGACGTGTGTGTTTACATACATGGAGGGGGGAATTGATTGTAAAGGAAATTCTTTTTTTTTTTTTTTTTTTTAAATAACATGTTATACTTACCTGCGTTTTGCACAGAGAAGCTCCGATCCTCCCCTTTTCTGGTACTGCGCCATTGATCCTGGCTCCTCCCCACTGCTGAGTGCCCCCATAGCAAGCCACGTTATGGGTGCACTCGTGGAGGCTCGATCCTGAGCCATGGTTTGTGTGACCATTGACACACACACAGTGCGGCTTGGTCCTGCAATGCATTAAGGTAAAACATTTTCTGACTTTAGAACCACTTTACGCGGGCCTGGGTGTACCTTTTGTTTTTTACACTTTTTCACTTAACTTTATTGCTATCATTAAGGTAACTAATATCTCCATGTGTTATGTATACTGTTGCAGACTTTCTTTAATGAGACATCAGGGGTTTATTGGACCCCTCAGGTCTCCCCTGCACTTCACAGAAGCTAATGGACACCACAAGTTACTAAAGTATTAACAGGTTCTAATACCCGGTCATAGATAGATTGCTCAATTCCTCCATTAACACAGTCCATATTGATGGGGGAATCTCTCCCACAGAGCCATTGTGTTCTGCCAGTGGGGAAAGCCGTCCCTGCTGGGAGAACACAATGATTACTGCTAGCGGCTGTAATAGCCACTGGCAATAATCACATTTAAAATTGAACAGGCTGATTGAACCTAAGTGGATCGATTAACTTAGGTGCATTCAGCTTGCCCATACATGGTTCAAATCTCCGTCGGTCCCTGCTAAACGGGCCAAGATTCAAACCCTCTAAGGCCTGGCTTTACTAGCTATGGGAGATCAGCAAAAGGACATTTTCTGGTCTCCCTCCCCTCTCCCGGTAACACCTGGTGAGATATTGGCACCTGTTTACAGAGGTTCATGGATAGTCAGCTTGTCAGATTTACAAATGTACATGTTGTAGCACAGCGGGGGGGGGGGGGGGGGGGGGGGGGGGGGGGGGGGGGGGGGGGGGGGGGGGGGGGGGGGGGGGGGGGGGGGGGGGGGGGGGGGGGGGGGGGGGGGGGGGGGGGGG
>BLSH010084869.1:189744-206946 GCA_018402905.1 Glandirana rugosa | reverse complement strand
AAATGTACATGTTGTAGCACAGCACCCCCCCCCCCCGTGATGGTGATGTCGTACTACCCCCCCCCCCCCCCACTATCCTATCTACCTATTTCACATGGGGATGCAGCTCTAAATTTCTAAGCACATGGGGAAATAAAAAGGACTCAGACCTCTCCATCTCCTCCCTCCACCTCAGCTCCATACACTCCGCCTTGTACACAGACAGAAAGCACTGTAAGTTATCAGCTCACAAGATTTATGGCAAAATCAACGGGTATTTTTTGCATTATTGAACAGGTAACCAAAGGGGAGCAAAAAAAGGAAGATCACAGTCAGGCCTTACATATATTTTAATCATGCGCCCTAGACCCGTGCCAACACACGGTCAAACTACAACCATTGCAAGGAGTAATCCTGCATTAGTTGAATATCTTTTGACTTTTGTTGGAGAACGTCTGCCCAACCTTCTAGAACCCTGTAGAGTAGTAGACCATAGAGGTTCCCAATACCAAGCTCATTCTTCTGTCTTTAAAGTAGGTAATGGTATTGTTAGAGAAGTGCCTTTTCACTGAGGAGCCACATGGAGGGGGATATGATAAATAGGGAATTGTATTATTTGGGAAAAAACTAAGTAATATCTTCATGGTAGATTAAATTCTAATAACTTAATACAAAGACAAAATTTACAGTCATATTCACCTAGTGTTCTTTGTAATGTCGTTCTTGATCAGAAGTTTTTATTGCAACCCCTTTACTGCCAAAATCCAGGAAAAAGGTCTGCAATGAAATAAAAGTGTGAGTGTTCTTTCCAGCTTGGATATCCTCCAGTACAAGTAACCTCAGAATGATTATGCTGTGAATTAGCTGAGTCTTTTCTGCTCACATACTCAAGTGATTGCTTATTCCTCTCTCCAGCCTGATCCAGCAAATCGATGTGCTAGCTCATTAAAATCTTCAATGTAAAGTGTACAATTGAATTCACTTATGGTTTCTGGCTATACAAGTAGTTAAACCAAGTAACTCTGGCATGCTTGATCAATACTGATTCACATGCATTGACCGCATACAGCCTTCCTATGCTTTACCATATTTTTTTTTTCATTCTTATAGGATTGTAGTTGAGTAGGAAAATATATCATCCTTGTGTACTGCCTGAATTCTTTACCTACAATACACAGACATTGTTCATTCTTGACTCGTAAAGGTTATCAGTTTCAGCAGGCATTTTCAAAGCTTTTAACCACTTGGGCACTGGGCACTTTCACCCCCTTCCTGCCCAGGCCAATTTTCAGCTTTCAGCTCTGTCACACTTTGAATGACAATCGCATGGTCATGCAACACTGTACCCATATGAATAATAATAATGTCTTTTTTTCCACACAAATAGCATTTTCTTTTGATGGTATTTAATTACCACTGGGTTTTTTATTTTTTGCTAAACAAACGAAAAAAGACTGAAAATTAAAAAATAAAACATTTTTCATAGTTTGTTATAAAATTTTGCAAACAGGTAATTTTTCTCCTTCAGTGATGGGCACTGATAGGCTGCACTGATGGGCATTGATGAGGTGGCACTGATGAGGTTGCACTGATAGGCAGCACTGGAGGGCACTGAGAGGTGGCACTGATAGGCAGCACTGATGGGCACTGGTAAGCAGCACTGATATGTGACACTGATGAGGAGGCACTGTTTGGCAGCACTGGTGGGCACTAATTGGCAGCACTGGTGGGACTGCACTGATAATCAGTGCCGATGTCCCTTTAACACAAGCCGGTTATCAGCTTTCTTTTTCTCTTCTCACGCTGTCAGCGCGAGGAAAGAAAAGCTGATAACCGGCTTGTGTTTACATCCTGTGATCAGCTGTCATTGGCTGTCATTGATCTGTGATCAGTCCGAAAGGACACTCTCCTGGCAAATTAAGCCCGTGCTGTAGCTGTATTTTGGCTGTAGCGCAAGCAGGAATCAGTGCCCTGATTATCAGTGCCGATGTCCCTTTAAAATAAACTGGTTATCAGCTTTCTTCTTCTCATCTCACGCTGTCAGCGTGAGGAAAGAAAAGCTGATAACCGACTTGTGTTTACATCCTGTGATCAGCTGTCATTGATCTGTGATCAGTCCGAAAGGACACCCTCCTGGCAAACTAAGCCCATGCTGTAGCTGTATTTTGACTGTATCGCAGGCAGGAATCAGTGCCGATGTCCCTTTAAAACAAGTTTTCTTCTTCTCTTCTCAAGCTGTCAGCGTGAGGAAAGAAAAGCTGATAACCGACTTGTGTTTACATCCTGTGATCAGCTGTCATTGGCTGTCATCGATCTGTGATCAGTCCGAAATGACACCCTCCTGGCAAACTAAGCCCGTGCTGTAGATGTCTTTTGGCTATAGCGCCATTAAAAAGGTGCACTGCAAGCCACCCAATAGCAAAAATGTATTCTACTGCAGCTTACTGGTCCTTAGACATGATGATTGCATTAACTTTTTGCACTTACTGGAAAGATACAACAAAACACTTTTAATTGTATAGTTTGTAGACCGATAGGCAGCAAATAAAGAGAGGCTTGTTATTGGGGTTTGGGGCTTGTTTTTACTCTTCCCCCTTAAGATGCAATTCAGTGAACAGGGGTATACACATGCTACAGAAACCTACGTCAACACAAAAACCTTATTTTTTTCTAATAGAGTGGGGAAGGTTTGGAACTCCTGTTGGACTATTATTGCTATCCAGCCCTCCATTAGAGAGATGTATTGTTTTGCTGAGGGAAAATCTGCAATAGGGACGCCGACAAATAAAAATCTGACCGGGTGTAAAGCTTTCCCCTACTTTTCTAAAGAAAAACATTTTTTATTTTTGTCTGTTGCTGTAAGAGTTTCGCTTACTTTCTTTATGGTAAAAGCAGTAAAGGAAAAAATCTTTCTAGCGGAGCCCCAGATAACCATAAAAACTTGACAGGGGCTCCAACCCCTCACCATTTTATTTAACACAAAAAGTAGATCTGTAGACATAAATGTAGACATACAGTATGCAAAAGACTTTGTTACTGAACATGCCTGATAAGTTGCCACATCATATGCCACATAGTGTGCCAGCCTGCTTTCTGCTGGTTATAGAGGACAATAGGCACAGTTCCTCCTAGAATGCAGTCCTTGGTGCCTAAGGAACATTGCCACATAAGGATGGTTTTTGACCTACCCAAATTTGAACTTTCAAAACAGGATAGGAACTTTAGGGTCAAATGATTGCCTAATTTAAATAGTTTTTTTGTAGGATTGGATAAAAATCATTCATGTCTCTGATGATTGCCTCATCTGTACTCCGTTTTTCATTGGGGACAATAATGGAAGCAAGTGAAAAGTCTATTTTGTTTCTAAACAGGGACAATGTGTCATTCTTAAAATTTAATCTATCAATAACTTGCACATTTGTTTCCCAAAGGGGAAGTCTGTTGTAGAGCTTGAAGCCTTGGCAGATGTTGTAGAACTAATTCTCTCTACAACTCAAGCAATCCATAAGACTTGGAAGAAAGCGCTTAACACATTTGGAATTCACAATGCAGCACAAAGTTCCGGTTTTGTGAGGCTCTGGGCACATTTCTGTGGAATTGTAATTTGTTTTCACAGCCTGACCCAGCAGCAGATAAATGAAATTGAAATGCATAGGATTGTTGTGGAAAAGCATACAATAGCTTTGTAAAGAAAAACTAAACTACATTCTGATGAAGTTAAAACTTCTCAGGCTGCCATGTCTGCTTCCATAAGAGACACATATAAATAGGAACAGGTTTAAATAATTCCAAAACACTTAGTCTGAGCAACACCACCTGAAACCTTAAGCTGGCCATACATGGATTGAAATTTGGCCAGTTCTGCAAGAACCTGATGAATTTTCATACATGTATGGTCTTAAGCCTCGTACACACACTGCGATTGTCGTACAACCACACGTCCAATTTTTACCAAAATCAGCTATCCGTGATTTTGTCTAATGTACTGACGTTAGTAAAATTATCGTTCAACAAAGGCGAATGTAGTTACGTGCTACGAGCGTATAAAGAGGAAGTTCAGTTTTCGTGCGTCACACTTTGGGCCCCTTCTCCTGATTTTGTGTTTACACAACCGAACACTTCTGGCTCTTTCCTGGATTCCGAGCATGCGTGTTTGTACTTTCAACTTTTGTTTGTCCAACTTCTGTACAGAGGAGCCGAAAATCGGATGAAGCCTTGTCGGGAGACGAAAATCTTCTAGTCGGCTCATCCAGCTTTTGTTGGACGATAAATGAAAATCCGCTGTTGTATGGAGCATACTAATGATCAGATTATCGGACGACAGGCAGTCGCATGAAAATTTTCGGCCGATAATTGGACCATGTGTACAGGCCTTTACCAGTTCATGAGAAGCCAATCTATTAATCGACTTCTCATAGATGGAACGGCTGGAATATTTTAGTTTGATCAGTGCTACATCATTGATCTGTGTATTCTGACAGCAGGGAGGCAGGGGAGTTTCCACTCTGTCAGATTACAATAACACTACTGGCAGGACTCCCGCATTCACACTGAATGTGTAGATGGGGGAATTGGTCCAGGTCAAAAAACTGACCTATGTATGGGCAACTTTACTCTGTTCACATACCTCCCAGCTTTGTGTGATGAGAGACAGACTCCTAGAATTAATACTTCTAAGCAAAAAACACTCTCTTGTCAGACTTCTACTGCTAGACCTACTCAGGGCATTTCAGATTGCATTTACCCATCCCTGCAATATTACCCCCCCCCCCCGGGCAGCCAGCGCAGTGACACTACCCCCCCCGCCCCCCGGCGGCACGGCACTAGCGAACATCGCCCCTGCTTCGGACAGCTGCTTCAGTGTCCCCTCCAGCACAGCAGGTAGGCCCCATCTGGGTGGCAAGGTGCTGGCAACGGCTCAGGTGTCCTCATCAGCAGAGCAGGCGAACCCCATCTAGGTGGCGGATGGCAAGGTGCGGGCAGCGGCTCCAATGTCTGCTCGTCCAGCTGCTTCTGCCGTGTGTCTCCACTCTCTTCCTCCTAAGCGCTAGGCATCCAGTAGGATTTTCTGACGTTTTAGCCAATCGGGAAACAGGTCTTATGACCTGCTTCCTGATTGGCGGGAAGGAGATTTAGTGTTTAAATAGTGAATTTTCATTCGCTATCGTCACACAACTGGGTGGGCCCAGGGCCCACCCTTTTTTGAAGCCTATTAGAGCCTCTGGCTCTAATCACATGCTTCAAAAAAGCACACCCCTGCCATTGGAATCCATGCATCTAGCGCCCTGTATGTAGATAAGGGGGCCGGATGCATGGATTAGGCGCCCATGTGCCCCTAATAGACGGGCTGCCACTGTTGTATCCTCTGTTATATTTTAATAGAATGTAATCTTTTCCCCCTTTTTGTACCCTCCATTATACCTTAATAGAACGTAAGCTCTCCCCCCCCCCCCCCCTTTTTGTATCCTCCATTATACCTTAATACACTGTAAGCTTTTCCCCTTGTGTATTCTTCATTATACCTCAATAGACTGTAAGCTCTTACCCCTTTTGTATCTTCCATTATGCCCTAATAACTTCAAGCTCTTTCCCCTTTTTGTATCCTTCATTATACCCTAATAGAATGTAAAATCTTACCCCTTTTGTATCGTCAGTTATACCTTAATAGACTGTAAGCTCTTCCTTTTTGTGTATTCTTTGTTATAACCTAATAGACCTTAAACCCCTTCCCCTTGTATATTCCATTGAGAACTACAGTCCATCTGCCACAGTGGAAGATGGTACTTTATTCATTCACAGATTTATGTGAATGAATGATGCGGCTGTGGAGGCAGAGCCTTGCTAAATTTTTTTAAGTGGTAGTAAACTCTTGTTTTTTATATAATTACCAAAGGTGAGATTTAATAAAAGCTTACCTGTAGGTAAAAATAAAAAACAAGAGTTTAATACCGCTTTAAAATCAACATAGCAGGATTAGGAGATATTCTAGCGAGCAGCAGCTGGTGACGTCACAGGTGCATGCGCTCTGAAGGAACGACATACCCATTCCGTTCCTTCAGAGCTGTGTGCCATAGCCGAGACTTTCCACCCGCATGCGCAGGAGAGAGGTCGTTGCAGCTCGGCCAATCAGACGGCTGACGTCTGCGAACCTGGAAAGACGACCTGGTGAAAATGGAAGCCTCTGCAATGGTGAAAGTATACGAGCATATTATGATATTGCCATACAGGTGGAAACTTTTTTTTTTCATTTACTATTGCTTTAAAAGTGAGCCAGCCAAAATGGAGCAGTAATGTAAAATTGTACAACCGGTGTGATGACTGACTTCTACTTGGTAGCTTCCTTAAAAAACTGCCAATATGGGGGAATAAATGCATCTGATCCATGAAACTTTTGATCATGAAGTAGCAAACAACACAGAATACCACATGCTGATGATGCAGATGATGCTTGGGATGAATATAAGACAAGGGAAGTAACTTCTAAAACAGGTCAGCACTGGCCTCTGTCATATCAGGCATAGAACTATATTATATCATTGATGATAGTAATTTTAGCCTGCAAGAAAAGTATGGATATAAATCAGATAGTAATCAGCATATAATTTTTGCTTTTGTCAGTGTATGAATATCTTGCAATGACTCCTGATTTAATGCTTCTTTCCTCTCCTTCTGATTAAAGGATGCACATACAGTATTCTGAAGCAAGAAAAGGCAACTAAAGAGTGGGGATTGCAATACAAGTAGCACGTGGCATTTTTATTATGCAGAGGCGATTATAAAACAATCTTGACTTGAACGGAGTGCAAATGACTGCATCTGCTGGTTAGAAGCTAATTATCCAAGATGGTCGGCTAATGACTCCAGCTGTCCTTTTAATACCTTTGGGGTGACTACACACACTATATGAGGATAATAAGAGCAATGGCAAGAATGAAAAGATTGACTTGAAGGCAAGCTTTTGCTCTTAGAATGCACCTGGACACATCTGCACTTCAGCTGTTTGAAGACCTCACATACACAGAATAGAGCACTTTATCCATGGAGCTGTGGATTTTATAATGAAGATTGCACCTTCCTGTGGAACGAGGAGGAAACATTTTGCTGAACTGGTGTATTGGTACTTCTGTTAAAGAGGATATGTGGCCCTTTACTGACCCAGTGCCACAAATTTCTGCTCTATCATTCCTGGACACTTTTTTTCTTTCTTCACACAAGGGCTTTGTCAGTCGTTCTAAAGGGAGATCCTTGCTTACCAATGGTTTGCACCTTGTAATGATTTTATATGCTGTTTTAGGTGTCATAGAATTCCTCATTTTTATTTTGTAAAACAGCCCAAGCACCTGATGGGTTTACCCATGATAGTTCAGTCTAAAGTTCTGATCTGGCCCATACAAACCATCATATTTCTGCTGTCATTTTTCTGCGCAGATGATAAAATCAATGCCTCACTATTGTTGGCAACACCACACTACCTAGTTATGTTACAGACACTGGGTGCCTCATATTATGGAGTGTGCATGTATGTGCAGCTACATAAATCTTTCTTCCCGTGCTATCTGCATTTGTACATTTTAGCATATGATTGAATGTGGGTGTAGGCAATGTCATGTGTATAATGTGCAAACATTTTTTTTACCAAACCTAATCGATCAATTGGAATATATTTTCCTATACAGAGAGTCTTAGTGCAAAATGGATACATTTCTTTAAAGTGGAAGTAAATGCAAAGCCTAACTAACTCTAAACCTGCTCCCACCCACATTCTAAGCCTAATCCATCTAACCCTTTAAAGAAAAGGTCGCTATACTTACCTATTCTGAAGCCTCTGTGATCTGGTCTCCAATGGTGCCCTCTGTGCAGGAAAAAGCCTACAACGGCTGGGAAGTGACGTCACTCTTAGGCCGGCCATTACAGTTCAAATCTCTGCTGGCAGAGATTAGAACCCTTAATGGGCAGGTTAAATGTACCAAGTTGATCGAGCAATTTGGGTACAACCGGTCTGCCAGATTTGCTTGCGAATATCGCAAGTAGCTGCTATAGCCGCTAGCGATAATCACTGTCTTTTCCCAGCAGGGACAGCTTCTCCCGCCCCCTGCCAGGAGAAGACAATGTCTTGGAAGGAGGGATTCTCCTGTCAACACTCTGTTGATGGAGGAACCGTGTGAATTTCTTCTCTGCATCCCTTGGTTGTAAGGATGAATTTTGCGCCATCTATGGCCTACCTTAGACTTACTATGGGGCTTCCATTGTCGACTGCCTTTCCGTCACACTGATGCTGCCACTGACAGCTCAGCCTGAGACCAGACCGGAGCAGCTGCAGAATAGATAAGTATAGCAATCTTTTCTTTACAGGGCTTTATGACGAATCAAGAGCCCATTCAACAGGCATCTAGGATTGTTGGATGCCTGCTCCCCTGCTGTGCTTCCATCCGGTTGCTGCAAATTTTACTGCAGGACACAGTAGTGAAGTAGTGGTTTGGATGAATCCACACAAGGCAGCCGGGGACCAGGTATCTGACAAAACAGGAAGTGTGTTAAAGCGGAGTTCCAGCCTGGGGGAAAAAAAATACTGTAACTGCTGACTTTTAATATAAGGACGCTTATTTGTCCAGGGAGCCTGCAATGTCGGCACCCCAAGCCAACCCGTCCATTGGCTTCGGGTGCAGACATTGCAAGTAAGGGAAAGTTGCGCAGCGCTTTCTGAATGGTCCCGTCGTCTTCTGGGACACACACATGCCCCAGAAGGCAGTGGGGGGAAGGAGTGCTGGATGCAACAGTGGAAGTGACGTACCTCACCACGGCGACATTGGACAGAAGTCCCAAAGAAAAAATACAAGAAAAGTATAAAAAAAAACGAGGGGGTGGGTGGGATGGTCAATTGTTTGAGACAGAGTTCTTTTTGCCTGGAACTTTGCTTTAAATGCTAAAGAGACTTGAGCCGACATAGCCCTTGAAGATTATCAGGCACTGGCAATGGGACAAGGAAATATATTTTCTAATTTACATGGAGTTTATACTTTGTCTGCAAACGAGCTGTAGATCACAGTACGTCACAACTCTGTACACTATTCTGTTCGGTTTCACAACCTTTTGATAGCGGTCTGAAGAAATGCCAAACTTTCATTCCTCTAAGAAACATTGTAAAATGATAGTTCATAAACCAGATCTATCTTAGATGAACAGCGCTAGAAGAATCAATCTGTAGAGCTGCTGTTTGTTTTCTATCAGATTATCAATCTTTACACATCTGTTCTTCCATCCTAAAGGGTTTGAACAATTGTACACATGCACTTTTCTGTACCCGGCATCATTTTGTCAATGGGCTTTTCATTCTTATGAAAGATCTTTCCTGAATCTGATGAGTACTGCCAGCTTTTGACTTGTTTAACTCCTTATTATAGGACTACCTTCTTACCATAGTACTATCCTCTTCGTATAGGGACTGTTTATCTTACATCTTTTATATTTAATCATTGTATGCAAGCATGAATCACTTTCTTTATTATACAAAAGAAGTTCATTACATGCATTCTGTATACTATGTAATCTATAAGACAGAACAAAAGGGAGGCGCGCACACCTTATACATTACCAAACATATTTAATAGGTGTTTTATAGGTTAAAAATGGATACTCTCAAGAACGGCAACCCACAATGGGCCATAAAATTGCGGAATGTAAACGGTGCAGACACAGCAAGGGTATAGGCTTACGCCTTTCTGGGGCCACAGCTCTGAGGAAGGGGTGCGCCCCCGAAACGCGTCAGACTATACTATTGTCGTGTCCGCGACGTTTACAATGCAATTTTATGGCCCATTGTGGGTCGTCACTCTTGTGAGTATCCATTTTTAACCTTTTAAACACCTATTAATTGTTTTTGGTAATGCACTAGGTGTGCGCGTCTCCCTTTTGTTATGTCTTATAGTTTTTATCGGACCACCCCAACCGAGGAGGGCAGCATTCGCCTGATTTTTGGAACACTGATGTCCCTGTTGCGGTTTAAAAACTGCGCTGGAAGTGACTGTTGTTTTGTATTTATACTAGGTAATCTGTCACAGGGAATATGGAGATTAAAGCTGGCCATACACTAATCAAAATTGAGTCGGCCCTGCAGGAACTGGCCAAACTCAGTTTTTTGGGGGTTTTTTGGAGGTTTTTTCATTCGGCCAGCTTACCGTTTTTGAGCAGTCTAAGGCTAGGTTTACACATCTGCAGTGCGGTAGCACATGCGGGTTAATGTGTGTTGCTCTAAGGCAGGCCATTCATTTGAATGGGGGCTGCCAAACACATAAAAAAAGGTGCATGTACTATTTTCTAACGCAGTGCACCACAACCCATGGTAGGGCACTACTGTGGGTTGTGGTGCACAGTAACATGTCAAGATGCGTCAAGGTGCCATTAGGAATTAATGGCACTGCAGCACACCATGTGAAAAAACAAAACATATGTTACTGCATATCAACAGTGTGAACCCAGCCTTGGGACTCTTTCACACCAACAGATCTGGGCAGCATTTCTAAACACTCAAAATGCAAGGCCAAGCAGAATGCTGTTGTTTAATGCTTTGGTATGCACTAAAAAATAGTTGAATTTATTTGCTGCATGATGCATAAGGCAGCAGTCCAAAAAGTAATGGCCCTGAGAAAAAGAACCTGCACTACAACACATGTAAAAACACTGCAGCGTAATGCATTGTAAAGTCACAGCAGTGTCGGCCATGTTTAGTTGGTTATATGACATATAAAAAAATAAAACAATTTGCTGTGCAATGCATTGTAAAGTCATATGCCAGTGCTGGTTAGCACATTTGCATTATGCGTGCGTTATCACATGCACTGTACAAGCTCTGACAGTTCTTCAGCAGGCTGAGTTTGCCATGTCTGTTGTAAAGCCTTGTTTTGGAACACTGCAGAGGTTCAGACCGGTGAGCTGGCAATTGTGGCAGCAGGTCTACCATGCTGAAGAGAATTCGTAAGTTGCCATGAATATCTTTGGACTGCTCAGGTTTAGTCAGGCTAGGGGATAATGCAAAAAATTGTAGCCACTGTATTCTCTGCACCTTTACTTATACCTCTACATCTATACCTGGTTGCCAGTACTGTATGTGAACCCACAGCAATGCCAGTTAATGAATATTATTGTCTTATTGTGTTTAGGCATGCTTACATGTAGACTTTTTAAACCAGGGTCTATTTTTCTAGTCTATCCTCGACTCTGTTTAATACGTGAGTAGAAAGAAGTGACACACTACTATGTTTAATGTGGTAATGTAACCTAGGCAATAAATCAGCATCCATTTTCCTCTATATTTTATAAGCAATCAAATTGGCTGCAAGTGATCTTTAAAATGCCACCTAGACACTAGGAGAGGAAAGGAAATTCCATAAAATCTATAGGACCCCATTCACGCCGCAGTGTTTTGTAGCCCGAAGCTCCAGGACACTCAACAAGCAAAATCCAATTCATTTTAATGGCCCCTGATCACATCTGAACAATTTGTCACCTGTAGCAAAATTCCTGTTTCTCAAAAAAGTACACAAGCTTCTTTTCAAACAGAGTGGAGTTGTTTTGGCTCTTTAGACACCAATGGGAACGCCTGAAAACATGCAACATGAATGTTTTACAAGTGTTTTCTGGCCAAACAGCAGCTCTCCACCTAGAATACAGAGATAAAATTCTTGTAATACACTTCTAAAATGTCTCCTATATGCTTGCAAAACTTTCAAATGAAAACACCCGAAAATCACCGATCATGTGAATGAAGCCTTTGACTGCACAGACACAGCCATGTTTGGGTAGAACTTGGTTACTACCTTCATTGATATAAAACGGATTTACATGGCTCTGCTGCACACATATGTTATGTACAGTACTTACAAGAGGACTTTAGCAAAGCCATTCAAAGAAGGTTTTCTGACGTTCATGGCAATGCTACAGTTAAGGCGTGTGGCATCTGAATTTTACCTACATTGGAAAGGGCATACTGCCAGATATTTTAATTGTCTCTACCTGGTTGGGAGACACTACAACTGTACACTGCTTTGTGCGATGCATTCTGTCACAGCTTGTCCTTTACATTTGCATTCCATCGTCTTTCTTTTTTTAATTGCGTTGCCATCATTGGAAATGCATCATAAAACCAAGGCAGAGCCTGTATACATAGTGCATTTGATTTGCTTCTACCACAACGACTTAGTAAACATAAAACAGCAGTTCTAGGTAAAACTCAAAAGCATTGTAATCATCAGATATATCACAGAATTAAACCCAACAAAGATCCATATTTTCCAGAACCTGCCCATCAGCATGCACTATAAAGGTTTTTCTTGCTCCTATCTGATGGCATTGTATGCAAACCCCTAAAGCTCTGTGGTCCTTTTACACCATGAAGGGTCGCCTACACAATTCATCCATATTAGATCCAGTCACGTACACCCTTGTTCTACACAATTGTTTGTACATGATGTTCCTATACAAATTAATTTGTAATAGTGAAAGCATTTAAAAGGGGTTTAAAGAAGAAAAAACTGTAAACTGTGCAAAAAAAGGCAAACAATGGAACTGCAATTGTTTTTCCCCATTACTGCCCTATGATGCCTTTTTCTGCACTGTCTCTGTAAGGAGGCACTGTAGGAAGAGGTGGGGCTTTGCTTCCTCATTTTATAGCCTCCAGTAGGAAGAACAGTGAATAGCACAGTAGCGATGCACCACATCTCGCTCAAAATCTCCTGAGACTTGCCATCAGAGGCAACAGCATCTTAGATCTCACAGCTATGAAGCTGTGGGCAAAGGTGTATCTAGGCACCCTTGCATACCAGAAAGTACACAGCTATTTTTCAAGATAATTTAAAACAAAAGGTAACTTTTCAGATTGCTGCTTAGGCATAATTACCATTTCTAAATTCCCAATATATCATAAAAAAACTCATTTTATGGCTCCAGTTCTTATTTAAGGGCCCTGCAAGTCTCCCCAAAAGGCTACAAATCAATTAGAGCCTATAACCACCAAAAACCTTTTTATGCCACTAAACTGGGACTAGGAAAAAAAAAAGAAGTAAAAAAGAAGCTTCAGAGCTTACACATCACCAGCAGTCCTGGACTCCCTCCAGAGATTGGCCATTTTGGTTACATAATGAAGTCTGTAGGACCTTCCTAATACTTCCTGTCTGAGCCAATGTGGGAAAAGTCAAATCAGCCAGGCTATATATTTTTCAGAAGATCACTGCCCCACCTTCCTCCCTTCCCAAAGTAGTGGCTTTTGCATGCAAATTTGTATGATGATTGTTGATGGTAATACTCAGCATCTGGAAAGGGCATCTGTTTGAGGAAACTTTATAGATGGGTAGATGTCTTCCTGCGAATGACAGGAGAAAGACCATCTGCCTGTAGCACCAGGATCTTCCCAACTGGAAGCTGTGCATATATGGATGAACACCTGCCTTTTATCTTCTGATTAAAGCATCGTACACACGGTTCGACGGTCGTATGTAAACGGTTGTACGACCGCTCGTTTTATGCTCATCCAACCGTTAGTACGCGCAATTAGAACAGCCTACATACGACAGTCGTACAACAGAAGTTGTATGAGCAAACTATAAAACTTTGGTAGTACCAACAAGCGGTCATACGACCGTTGTATCGTGTGTACTGAGAAGTTGGTCCAACAAGTTGTACTGTGCAAAACACGCATGCTCAAAAGTCAGGAACGGCCGGACGCTAATTACATGCACCTAAACTTTCTCTTTATACATTCATAACACGTCACTACGGTTGGCTTGGTCGTACGATCGTGTAGTGCATGTCAGTACACAAGTTACATGATCCAAACATATGATTTGGTCCGTTCTGTCGTACGACCGTCGAATCGTGTGTACGAGGCTTAAGAAGCAAGATTATTTGGGTTATAGGAAAATTTTCTGACAAGTTAGAAAATCTTTGTGTGCAGTAATAAGCACTACTGATGTTACAAAATGTTCATTGTAGCCCCCTAGTACCTCTAAATGTGCTGGATCCTTGGTTACTACATTGAATTATGCTATTCGATCTGGGTAGTCACCTGGGTAACCTATCTGCAGACGTAAATGACATTAACACCATCTGACTATTGTTGGCCAGACTGGGTGAAGATTTCATGTCTATAGAACTACTACTCCCTCTCAGGGTGCAACTAGTTGGGCAAATTATAAAGTGTCCTGATGGCTGTGGTTCGCCTCTGTCACAAGCTGTGCCAGCAGTGTCCTTTAATCTTCACTTCATACATTAATATCTGTATGACAGTTCCTAGGGGATCTGAGGATCTTAGATCTCAGTCTGTGGGGACTTTTAATTCATGACAAAAAATATACTTGCTGAAAAATCCATGCAACTGGTAGTAAATCTTTAAGGTGGGTTTGTAGGTGGAAAGAATTACATTGTGTATAATGACACGTCTATGCTGAAAAATACAAAACCCCGGGGCATTTTTTATGACTGTTCCATTTTATGCTGTAGATCCCATCATTTTTTTTCCCAGAATCTAAAAAACAGATACAAGTAATATAGCTATAATTTCCTGCACATGTGTGAAAACTGCATCTTTGAGTCAATACATAATATAGATTATATATAATAGTTAACTTTTTAAAAAAAAAACTATGTTGACCATAGCAACCATTTACAGTCATTTGTTCATTTTTTTGTCCAGCACTAGAAAATGACTACTGTAAAATCCACTAAAAGTAGCCCCGCAGCCCAGTATACCATGAGGTTTTTACCAGCTATCCATCTACACACATGCTACTCTTTTTCGTACATTTCATAAATTTTTTGTGTTCAATCGATGAACATAAAATGAGCTTTTAAGGATTGGCGTGGGTGATGCATTTGTTTAATAAATACCAGCCATTATTTTGCTCCAAACATTCCAGTGTTTTGATGGAGGATGATGAACAATTGAAGTTTTTTTTTGTCCACTGCATTGATAAATTCAGACTGACAGTATTCATCCATAAAAGGTCACAAAGCAAATGTCTCAGGCTGGATCTGTTCCTGCTGCCTAAAGCCAAATGGCAGATACAACTGTACAGTTCCATAAATTGTTCTTGTATTTGCCATCATAACTGGCTACTCCTTAAACAGTGTTATATTTGTTTCAATAGTGATCAATCAATGTACATACATATATGTGGTCAAGCACACACGGGTGAGCACCTAATATTGGTGGTGTTATTTGGAACCTCATGGATTTACAACATCCCTGATGAAACAAACATGGGCGACAAAATAGTGATATAATTATAGTATCAAGACATGGGTTTGAATAGGGGTTGTGTTGATCTGAGTACTTAAAGTATGTCTTCATATAATTTAAGAAAATTGTAGATTAAACACTACAGTAGCTGTTAAAAAATATGCAGTAAATTAATCTATTTTTCTTCTTTTTACAATCTGTTTAGTTTGCTTCTTGGTGCAATAGACTCCCTTTGAATAGACCTTGAGATGTTGGCTAATTTGCTAAAAAATATATTCACAATGCTTTACCTATGGAAAATGTATATTACCTACTGGATGTTTTTTCCTGATATATAACAGATGTTTCTCCATATACAGTATTCATTATGCACCGAATTGCATTATGTGAACTGTATTAAAATAACACCATCACCATTGTGAAGTGACTTGTACAGTTTATCTGATAAATACATTTATATTTTTATGTAACAAGGTTTTCTGTATTTTTTGTGTGTACACATATTTAATATGAATAGTGCAATATGCAGTTGTTATGGGGAAGGTGCAGATCATAGAAGCCTTGTATGCAGTGCCGGATTTTAAGGGGGCACAAGGGGCAATTGCCCCAGGTCCCCCTGCCAGAGGGGGGCCCAGACTTCCTTTATAAAAGTATGTTATCATAAAATTGTATTATTAAAAAAATGAACAAAGCTTGTGTGGGTGTCAGGATATGGAACAGTTAAGCCGGACTTCAAAGGCAAAGAATGGGACGAAGGCTTCTGGCAGATGTTTTACATATAAACTTCTCATATTTTTTTACTATTCAAGAGGTTTGTTTTACCATGGCTGTGTCACATCATTTATTGGCTTGTGTACGAGAGACAAGTGGGTGGGACAAGGGAAAAGTTTTAAAAATGTTGGAAAGTGCCAGGCAACAGCCCCGACCCCATCATGTGGGAGTGAAGTTAATGACCAGGATCAATTTATTGCAGTGCGAAACATGAGAGAGAAGCTCATTCCCCCCGCTTGACCCTGAGTGGGTCAAGGGGAAAATCCAACACTCCGCGATCTTGAAAAGGGTAAAGCTTTGTTAGCACATTTTACACACAATTACAAGATTGGTTGAACTCGGGACAGGCATGGCCCTGGATCCTAATTTTTGCCAGAATGACATAGCAGAGTATTGGATGAAATCGGCATAGAATAAAGGACCTTCCTACCTTACATGCCTTGCACTGAGTGTAGTGGTGAAGAAGTCAACTCCTAACCAGTGGGTTTTTCCCGTGTTTCAAATAGTTTGACCAGACTTCCCACAAGTGTTTTTTTGTTTCCCGAACCTTCCAGCCTGTGCATCTGTACATGCCATCTCCTGTGCACCTGTCCATGCTGTCCACTCAGCAAAAATAGAGGGGGCTTGCCATAATTGCCAGATAGATTTTACAGAGACTCCACGAAAAAGGTACCTACGCAGGATGTTGATCACTCTCTCATTTCAGGAATACCGTATATTAACTTTGTGGACTCGCAAGCATTTTGTATAAACTCTACCCCTTAGGTTAGAATAAATTTAATATTTCTCCTTACGTTCACTGACAGACGCAGCTCTTCATGACTATGTGGGGTTTTATGTCAGTTACTACTAGGAGTTAACTAGGCAGGGAAAGAAAACAGCTGACCCCTCCTCGACGCAGACAGTCACTTGCATTCCTCTTTATAATTTAAATAAGATTGGATTCCCCATCTCAAATATGTTTTACGAACGCTCAGGTGTTTCAATTATATGCCATAAGGACTTTACTCTCTCACTAGTTGTAGGACGCATCCATGGAAAAAGCACCTCAGAGACATTTTAGATAGACCGTTAATACCGTTCGGGGGAGATAAAAACGACTCACCTGTCGTACCTGTCCACGTGTCCTCTACCGTACATGTCTACGTGTCCGACCTTCCAAGCCCTTTGTTTTTTTGTGAACACCCTTCAGACCAGTTTGATAAACTTTGTGCCCTTTTTGG
>BLSH010084869.1:127110-178621 GCA_018402905.1 Glandirana rugosa | reverse complement strand
CCTGTTATGTGGTTTGTCACCCTGTATACAGGGGGGACTTTTGTTCGAGTAGATTGTTATGATATGCGCTCGAGTTCCATGACTGAGCGATTAATTTATAGATTTATTTATATATATATGGAATTTTATGATTTATATTATTAATTCTAGCTAAATTATTTCACAGTTTGATGAATTTAATATTTGTTTAAAACCAATAAAGGTGCCGCGGCCATTATTATTACCATATTAAGTGTGTTGTCTCTTATTTATAATTTAGTAGTTCATATGTGCAGCCTACATTCCCATGTACAATTCACATACATTTCTTTTGAATGGGCTGAAATTGCATTGCACCAAAAGCAGTGCATGCATTACTTTTGGAAACTCAAAAACAAATCAAAATAGGCACACTCACAAAAGTGGCGACCCACAATGAGCCATACAATTGCACAATGTTACACAGTACAGACTAGGCAGGAGTATAGGCTGGAGCATTTCGGGGTCGCACCCCCTTCCTCAGAACCAAGCCTGGCTCTGAGGAAACGCGTCAGCCTATACCCCTGCCTAGTCTGTACTGTGTAACATTGTGCAATTGTATGGCTCATTGTGGATCGCCACTTTTGTGAGTATCCACTTTTAACCTTTTAATCCTATTAAACGTATTAGGTAATGTACAAGGTGTGCGCGCCTTCCTTTAGCCCTGTTTTTTAGCTTTCACCGGATTACCCCATCTGAGGAGGACAGAATCCGCCTGGTTTTGGAACACTGATGTTGCTGTTTAATCATGAAAGACCTTTTTAGCGTTGGAAGTATTTTTTTCTTGTACTTTTGGAGACTCGCTGCAAAAAGATACAGAAGTACCATGCGATCTAGTGTGTGCTAACGCACTGCGTTTGTGGCGTCATATTTTATCATATTGAAACCTGCTGCAGATTGTAACTGCAGTGGGTTTTGAACATGGTGTGGGAAACGTTCATGGAACACAGGTCTCCTGCACCATGTTCTGCTGTGAACTGGACCTAATGGAAGGCTCATACATTAGGAGAGAAAAAGAAAGTTATAGCAGAAAATAAAACTAAATTGGAAACTTTAGATAAATAGAAATCAAGGCAGGGGTTTTAAGGCTACACTCTGCAATTCCCAGCAGCCAGGATCTGTAGATTCCCTGCATCTGGAATGACGGGTGTTTGCCAACAGCTGCAGCCGCCCATACAAGGCAAAGGCAGTCTGACAGCAGCCACAGCTATTTGTAACTGTTCGCACAGCCAGCAATTACCTGCATTGAATGTGGCTTGACATATTCTGTGTGCGTCCAGTCAAAATCACTGCAGGTAACAAATGTTCTTTAACAACATGTACCACTCCGAGGCTCCAGGCTCTAAACGCCTCCTGAGTAAATGGCATTCCCCAGCACACAGTCCTGCTAGCTCATCTGTCGCAGGAGACACATTTCTGCTAAATTGAAAGAAAATTTTTTTTTTTTTTGTAACACGCTTTAAAAAAAATGTATGATTATAACATATTGAGTAAGGCAAAACAGCAAAGTGACCAACCATGTATAAATCTGTCTGAGATTTGGTTGCCATGTATTTTCACACTTCATGCATCTTCATTCTATAAAGCGGTCTTTTGGTGAAATTTTCATGCTAATAAAGTCTGTAAACAAGTGCCGTCACGCAGAGGCCCAGTTTTACAAGCATTAAAGTGTTACTAAACCCACAACAGTAAAATCAGTCTGTATATACAGTAAAGCAGTGGTTATCAACCCTGTCCTCACGTACCCCCCACAGGCCATGTTTTGGGAATTTCTCTTAGATAAAATAGCTGTCCAAAATACCAAGCCATTGACTCTGATTTAAAGCACCTGTGCAAGATAAAGGAAAACCTGCAAACATGGCCTGTTGGGGGTACTTGAGGACAGGGTTGAGAACCATTGCAGTAAAGCATGCTTGTTATACTCACTGTGGAAACTATTAATCCTCTGCATTGTGTAAAAAGGCTGTTTGATCCTGTATTCTCTGATCCTCCCCTCCTTCCAATGCCCCTAATATATCTCCTAATAATACAGAACCAGGGGACAGGCTGCACACGCTCAGTTTGGTTTGTATTGCTAGAGAGTTTTATTTATTTATTTCTTGGGATGGAGCATGTGATCAGCACAGGTTCCTGCATCCTGATAGGACAGTCAATGCAGAATAAAAACTCCTCCTACAAGCTTTAACCAGACACTCGTAGAAGTCACAAGACTGCTATATACTGACAATATGAAAAGGTATTTAGAAGTTTATATTTACTAAAATAATTGCATTTCCATGTTCTGTGTACTGTGGGAGATCAGGTATAGTGAATGCAGGGTCCTGGGTTTAGTAACACTTTAATAGTACATGTGTGTATATGAAAACTATACTCACAGGAAATTGTGGCATAGATGGGTTTCTTTAGCCTGGCTGGGTGTTGCAGGAGGAGGAGGAGGTAAGCTCTGCCCTGTCCTCTGTTCTGTGCACACAGGTATAATGAGTTGTGTCTGGTGACCTGAGGGGAGGCTGTATAACTGATGGAGGCCAAAGCCTTAAAGCTTAGTTAACCCTTGTGCTTAGGGGGAGGTAAAGACAGGCAACTGAGCTAGGTTTTTTGCCCCCCCCCCCCTTAAGGTGCAAAAGCAGCTGTACATATATAAACATTTGCTCCAGCTGCAATGCTTTGTGCTGTGCTAAAAATGTGCTCCTCCACTGATGCATTTGGAGGGCAGTACCGCCGCTGAACATCCTGACTTAAATCCCACTGAACATCTCTGCAGACACCTGAAAATGACTGTCAACCAACAGTCCTCATTCAAACTGACTGACCTAGAGAGGATTTGCAAAGAAGAATTGCAGAAAAAAACCAATCCAGGTGTGCAAAGCTTGTCGCGTCATACCCAAAAAACTCGGCCTGCTCGCCTCCCCTGAACAGCCATTCACTGGGAAGCTCAGTGTGCTGCTGCTTCTCCCCCTCCCCCAGCACTTATGCAGCTGAGAACAGATATTATGCGATCACTTATAAAAAAAGGGAAAAAAGGTATTTATAATGGGTTTTTTTTATATATATCTATACACAAATGTGTTGCTTTTCATTTCAGTTTTAAACTGAATGTTTTTTTTTTACAAGGTGATCGGTTTCAACCACTTTAAAAAGGAGTTCTGCCCCCCCCCCCCCACGAAAAAATTAAAAGTCAGCAGCTACAAATACTGTTTTAATATTGGGACACTTACCTGTCCAGGGTTCTTGCGATGTCGGTACCCCAGCCGATTTTTGGATCGGCTCTTGGTGCTGGCGCCGCCATTCATGGTAAGCGAAACTGTCAGGGAAGCCTTTTGGCTATACAGCCAGTTCCAACACTGCGCTTTCTAACTGGCATGGCGGCGGAGGAAGGAGGAGGGCTGAACTTCTGAGGGGCGGCGCTGTCTCTTGGAAGAGGGGAGGAATACCTGTCAAAAGCAGATACCCATTCCCTCTCTCCCCCCTGAAAGGTGCCAAATGTGGCACAGAGGGGGGAGGAAGCGGATAAGCGGAGGTTCCACTTTTGGGTGGAACTCCGCTTTAAGTAAATGTGATATTTCTGTTTTTTCTTTTTAATAAATTAACAGACATTTCTAAAATTCTGTTTTTGCTTTGTCAGTATGGGGTACTTTGTGTGTGAGTAGATTAATGAGAAAAAATGTAGTATCAGACTGCAACATAACAAAATTGAAAAAAGTGAAGGGGTCTGAATACTTTATGAATGCATTGTAACACAGCAGATTTGTGAAGCTCACATTCACAGCCACTCTTTCAATTTAGAGAGATTATTTCCATGTTGATCTTACAAGCAGGAATAAAGGAACAATCTCCACTTTTAAAGCCCCAAACCCAGACACAAATGCCCTTTCCTGCATTATCTTCTTGCCCATTTCCCAACAGACCCTTTCATCCATTTCCTTATAATAAAACATAGATAAGAGAATCGGAAACCTAAAATCTTGTGGCTTTTCTGCCTGGTAAAGAAGATTGCTGCGCTTCTCTCTAATTAAATCTAAATTAGCATTCTAAATGTTTCATAGACCGTTATTTAATGTATGAAATATTAATAAACCAATGATTACGCAGATCAAATGGAGAGTGGAAACCAATGCTCTGATAAATGAAATTACAAGTGCCTGGCTGGTTCCTATTAACGTTTACCCACTCTTTAATGCCACACTGCAAGAGAGTGCACAGCTAAGCTGAGTCTCCAGGATGGTAATAAAGGAAGCTGTTCCCTGACACAGGAGGATGTCATGTGGATAATGCAATCTACAAGCAGACAGATTTTTTTACTCAATTTCTATATATTAAAAAGGCACAGTTGATTTAAGTTTACATCTGAGCTGTTGAACCCCTACCAGCTGTGGCTTGTAGTCTCTGTATTTCCCAAATGGCTGTATCAAATGGAAACTTATGCCCGGTACACACAATGAGATTATCGGGCGAATGATCGTCTGGTTTTTTTTTTCCCATGCTAATCTCAGATCGAATGGGAAGAGTTTACTTTAGTCGCGAAAATTCTCAAACGACAGAATAAAAAACAGAAGCAATGTGTTGTAGTGCATTTGAATTGCATTTTCGAATGACCGCTGTACTGATGAAACAAAAATTGTACAATCGGCCACCATGCAAGAAAATTTTTCTTGCATGTTCGACCATGTCCAAACGGAAAAAATCGGATGAACTGTCATGATCGGCTCTCGAAAGCTCTGTACTAACTCCGAAATGCTGAATGTCGTGAATCGACCCTAAAGGTGGATGTAAACCCTCACATATACCCAGTGAAGTGAACAGCCTCAGATGATAGATAGGGATAAAAGAAATCTCCCTACATAAGTTTTAAATGTATATGTGCAGTCTTCAGTTTTATATATCATGTTATAGATTTTCTCTTCCTGTTCAGCACTGAGTGTGAAGTCTGGGCATTCAACCAAGACTGCTGATTGGAAGAAAGGCACCCCCCCCCCCCTCCACATAGGTAGAGACCTGCAGAGCTGTTTCGTGAATAGTTTAGCTCTCTGCTAATCTATTTATAGCAACCTCCCACAACACAATATTCAAGCTGGATTTATCTCGGTTGACAGAGAACTTGTCAGAAGTGTTACCCGTACGTTATATTTGAGATTTAGTATCTCTTCATATATGATTTGGGTTAATTGAAAGTTCTTTGACCATAAGTGAAGGCTTCAACGCAACAATAACATTTATTAGTAAATAGTATAGAGGTCTAAAAATTATACAGCAATCTATCTATTGTACCTTGCATATGAAGAAACACATAGGTTAAACTATAGGAATTAGGTTGCATTCCTTAAAACAACCACATACAAACAGCCAAACACATAACATATAAGACCATCAAATAGACCATAGTTACCATGCTGCTGCACAGGGCAGCCCCATTCTGCTGACTACCATTCAAAGAGAGCGCGTTTCCTCCCCTCTAGTCTGGGTATATCATTCTAGGCTGGTGCTTCATTGGTTGGCCTGGAATGGCCCTGATTGGTGGGCCTCCCTATTCCTTTACGATTGGCTAATCCTCCATCCCTATAGTTTGCCTAAGTCAGCCCCCTTTAATGCAACTAAATTTTCAGGGAATTTGAGTAGTGAGGACCGGCTGGCCACCTTCATTGCATATCTAAACGAGGGATCCTTTGAAGTGAATATTTGTAGTACAAAGAGGTCTGGGTCCCATTGTTAAGATACACAAGTATAGGCCTCAAAGCGTCTGCGAAAATCTTTTTCACATACAGGCGTAGTAATTAAGATATTACCTCTAAAATATATATATATATATATATATATATATATATATTCATAATTACAATATTTTACAGCCGTTAATGGAGATTTCACATAAACTCCTAAGGCAACAGAAGTTGTCATGCTGATAACAGAAGAACAGAGCAGAAGAAAGCCACGGGACTTAGTACATTGAAGAGAAATCAGAAAACACTGCAGATATATGTGCCCAGCTCAAATTTTATGGATCGGGTTCACATCCACTTCAAGGTTCATTAACACTATTGTGTTGCGGCAACATGCGTTACATGCATTGCTGCAATGGGTTGCTGTTCATTTTGAATTGGCACCCCTGTGCACCGCAATGCGTTGAGTTACAAAACTTGTGATATGTCCGATTTTCCAGATGTTTTATTATATGGACTGTCCTAGTGCAGCATATGTTAACACGCAACAATGTACTTTAACATACCGCAACATTGTAAATGGGCCCTAAATGTTCCTTGATTACAAACACCATTCTCAGAGAAGGAGATGGCACAATGTGCAGTCATGTGACAAGAGACTGAAACTCTGCCCAAGAGCACTGTGAAAAGCTTGCTGAATCTGTCCATATAAAACTTTGGTTAAAGTCAATTAGACTTGCAGTGGTGCTGCCTCTCTGCACTGTATCAGTTCAGTACATGTTAGGTATAGGGCAAGGGTGCTCAACCTTTTTAACAACAAGGGCTACTTAAGTGATTTGGATTTTTTATTTTGAATAGCGTAATGAACAATTTTCTCCTGTAGCCACTGAATGCCAGCGATAGGGAGGGAGAGGAGGAGAAGCACCTCTGGTCCAAATGTAAAACAGAATGTGACAGGGAGGCCGAACAGGCCCCCTGAAGGGTGGGATGGGGTCACCATTGCGACCCGTGGCGCTACACCATTGGTTGAGGGTGTGTGGTAAAAACATATTTCAACTATGGGGTTTTTCTATCCCCTAAACTGTAAATGTAAATAAGCCCTTACTGTCCTGAGCCCCCTATAAGGCTGCTTTCACACTGATGTGCTGCAGTTCACCCGTACTACAGGTACATCACAGTGCATTTCCTGCGAGTGAGCTGCGTTTTGCCATAGACTTCTATTATATCTTGCAGGTTTGGTGCACTTTCAGAAAGCGCACCAAACCCACGGGATGTAATAGAGAAAGCTATGGCTCAGTGCGGCTCACCTGCAGGAAAGCCGCAGGTGCACTGAGCTGCACCCGCAGATCAATGTGAAAGCAGCCTAATAACCCTTTTTTTCAAAAGTGCTCATATTGTAAAACAATGATGTTTCATACATAATATTCTCATTGCTAAATTGTGAGAAAAAAAAGAGGAGAAATGTTTTTGGGACTTTAAATGAGGCAAGTATCAACACAAAGAATAAAAGGTATCCAAGTATTTATTGCATCAATTTGATCATGGACTGTCTAGGTATATCAAAGTGATAAATTATTATAAATCCAAATAAGGTTTATACCAAAACCATTATACATAACAATATATCAAAACATACACCAGTAAAAACATGATATATCAATTCATAACCCATTCACCATCTATAAAATAGACATATGATGAAATTAAGTCCATGATTGAATCTGTAAGCTGCATCCTATAAAAGCTCTACGCGTTTCCTGGAATGATATCCTACTCATCAGGAGCGGATGCTGAGACTATCTGAAAAAGATAAATAAAAAATCCTAACAATAATCGGTAATGGCCGAAATAAGAGGGAAAGAAAGGGGATATATGAAAAATTGTAAAAAAGAATTGGGTAAATATAATTATCATTAAACTTGGATATAATCCAAGGGAAATCGCATGGGATAACAGGCTCACCTGTGCAATCTTGACACCAAAAGGGTCGCCGAATAGGTCTATCCCAGGAGCTGAGGTGAAGATAGGGCCAATGATTTCTGTAGCCAATCATTGGCCCTATCTTCACCATCCATATGATCACCTCTGCTTCTTTTGGGGGATAGTCCTGTGCGCGGGTGTTGTTGGTGCAGTCCTCTATACCTCAGATCCTGGGATAGACCTATTCGGCGACCCTTTTGGTGTAAAGATTGCACAGGTGAGCCTGTTATCCCATGCGATTTCCCTTGGATTATATCCAAGTTTAATGATAACTATATTTACCCAATTCTTTTTTACAATTTTTCTTGTATTTTTCATATATCCCCTTTCTTTCCCTCTTTTTTCGGCCATTACCGATTATTGTTAGGATTTTTTATTTATCTTTTTCAGATAGTCTCAGCATCCGCTCCTGATGAGTAGGATATCATTCCAGGAAACGCGTAGAGCTTTTATAGGATGCAGCTTACAGATTCAATCATGGACTTAATTTCATCATATGTCTATTTTATAGATGGTGAATGGGTTATGAATTGATATATCATGTTTTTACTGGTGTATGTTTTGATATATTGTTATGTATAATGGTTTTGGTATAAACCTTATTTGGATTTATAATAATTTATCACTTTGATATACCTAGACAGTCCATGATCAAATTGATGCAATAAATACTTGGATACCTTTTATTCTTTGTGTTGATACTTGCCTCATTTAAAGTCCCAAAAAAATTTCTCCTCTTTTTTTGAATCAAATAGGGATGGAGTTGCACTATTATGTGCACCTCATTTAAAGTTCCACATTTCTGAGTTGTATAAAAAATGCTAAATTGTGAGGTTTAATAAACTGACTTCTTTCAGTTTCTGCTGGCATCGCTGGCTGTTAGAAAGGTTCCTGTTGCAGGCAGAATGATACCAAATGCACTTCACCTGGGACAGGAGCTGGCCCTATAGAGGAAGCTTTATGTGGCTCCTGCTCTCTCCAGCACAGGTTCCATCCTCTTATGCTCTGGGATGGCGAGTGGCCAACCCGAGATGTGTGCTCGCAGACTCAGCCATCCCAGAGCAAGAGGTTGGGGGCCACATCAGAGTGCTCTGCAGGCCACTGGTTGAGCACCCCTGGTCTAGGGGGGAGCTGAAACAGTTGCATAACTTGCCTTACACACCATTCCAGGCACTCTCCTCTTCCGGCTGTGAACGGTCCCTCTGTGTCATCACACACAAGGCAGGGCTATTACCCTGTATTGTATATTGAATAGGCAGGTGTGCAGTGGTGGCCAGGAGTACCTTAAGCATGTATACACACTATACAACTTTTGTTGTTTGATTTCCTTTAGATTTACCTTCACAGTGCAGGGTTTCTCAACTAGGGTTGCTCCAGAAGTTGCAAGGGGTTCCTTGAGCAATGGTCAATTTCTAAATGAAATCATTGATCCTTTTAGCTATCTGTAATTCGTCCCAATGACAACAATTGCAGGGAGCATTCTACCCATTGATCATCACACTAATGTATCATGAGTTGTAGATTCTTAATTTTTAGCAGGGGTTCCCCGAGACCGGAGAATAATTTCAAGGGTTCCTCGGTGTTGAAAAGGTTGAGAAAGGCTGATGTAGTGCAAGGG
Organism: Glandirana rugosa; assembly: GCA_018402905.1. NCBI lineage: Eukaryota > Metazoa > Chordata > Amphibia > Anura > Ranidae > Glandirana > Glandirana rugosa. Next base: position 169,351 of record BLSH010084869.1, on the reverse strand, counting down.
CCTGCCTGATTGAATACAAATTCCAAGTGTTTAGGTTTGGCCTCATATTATATGGTTTTGGTAAATCTAAAGGAAAAAATCTAAAGTGAATTGCATAGTGTGTATTCAGATTTAGAGAGGAGGTTTTGTAAGAGTAGTGACATGGATGGAAGGAGCCTACAGAAGAGAGTATTAAGGTATATCAGTGTTTCACAACCTTTTTTCAGTCACAGCACCCCATTTATGGACAGTCTCAAGGCACCCCATTCCAAAATGTAAAAAAAACTATTATCTTTACTGTTAAAAAAAATATTCTAATAATTTTACATAATGCAGCAGCATTGACTCACATACAATGAGGGAAAAAAGTATTTGATCCTCTGCAGATTTTGTATGTTTGTCCACTGACAAAGAAATGATCAGTCTATAATTTTTATGGTAGGTCTATTTTAACAGTGAGAGACAGAATAATAAAAGTAGTCAGAAAAACGCATTTCAAAAAAGTTATAAATTGATTTGCATTTTAATGAGTGAAATAAGTATTTGATCCCCTATCAATCAGCGAAAATTCTGCCCCCCGAGGTGTCTTCTATACAGGTATCGAGCGGAGATTAGGAGCACTCTCTTAAAGGGATTATTGCTAATCTCAGCTTGTTACCTGTATAAAAGACACCTGTCCACAGAAGCAATCAGATGCCAATCTCTCCACCATGACAAAGACCTAAGAGCTGTCCAAGGATGTCAGGGAGAAGATTGTAGACCTACACAAAACCATCGCCAAGCAGCTGGGTGAGAGAGTGACAACAGTTGATGCGATTATTCGCAAATAGAAAAAGCACAAAATGATTGTCAATCTCCCTCGGTCTGGGGCTCCATGCAAGATCTCACCTCGTGGAGTTTCAATGATCAGGAGAACGGTGAGCAATCAGCCCAGAACTACACGGAGAACTACGGGAGAATCTTGTCAATGATCTCAAGGCAGCTGGGACCATAGTGACCAAGAAAACAAATGGTAACACTACACCGTAAAGGACTGAAACCCTGCACCGCCCGCAAGGTCCCCCTGCTCAAGAAAGCACATGTACAGGCTCATCTGAAGTTTGCTAATGAACATCTGAATGATTCAGAGGAGAACTGAGTGAAAGTGTTGTGGTCAGATGAGACCAAAATCGAGCTGTTTGGCATCAACTGAAATTGCTGTGTTTGGAAGAGATAGGAGGAATGCTGCCTATGACCCCAAGATCACCATTCCCATTGTCAAACTTGGAGGTAGAAACATTATGCTTTGGGGGTGTTTTTCTTGTAATGGGACAGGACAACTTCACCGTATCAAAGTAACGATGGATGGGGCCATGTACCAACAAATCTTAGAAGAGAACCTCCTTTCCTCAGCCAGGGCATTGAAAATGGGTCGTGGATGTGTATTCCAACATGACAATGACCCAAAACTCACAGCCAATGCAACAAAGGAGTGAGTGGCTCAAGAAGAAGCACATTAATGTCCTGGAGTGACCAAGCCAGTCTCCAGACCTTAATCTCTTAGAAAATATGTGGAGGGAACGGAAGGTTCTAGTTACCAAACGTCAGCCTCAAAACCTTAATGACTTGCAGAGGATCTGCAAAGAGGAGTGGGACAAAATCCCTCCTGAGATGTGTGCAAACCTGGTGGCCAACTACAAGAAACATCTGATCTCTGCGATTACCAACAAGGGTTTTGCCACCAAGTACTAAGTCATGTTTTGCGGAGGGGTCAAATACTTATTTCACTCATTAAAATGCAAATTAATTTATTACTATTTGAAATGTGTTATTCTGGATATTTCTGTTATTCTGTCTCTCACTGTTAAAATATACCTATCATTAAAATTATAGACTGATCATTTCTTTGTCAGTGGGCAAACGTACAAAATCAGCAGGGAATCAAATACTTTTTCCCCTCAGTGTAGGACACCCAACATTAGAGGTGATTTATTCTTTCAAAGCCAATACACTTTTGCACACTATTACTGACTAGTATTCTAGTGTTTATCCTCTCCCTCACTTTCTCTCCATCACTCAGCTAATTTGACCCCAGTGTCGATGGAGAAGGGCAGGGAAGGTCAAACGAGGATGCTGTGCAGGCGATCAACACCCTTCTTATTAACACTGATGGCATCACTGGTTGTTAGGACACCAGTGGCTGGAAGTTTGAAATGGTGACCAATAAAAACCTGTGGCTTTGTGTAATTAAAAGGTAGGCTTGATCCACCTGCTGGCTTGTATACATTTTGGGGCATTTTGCCAAGGCATCCCTGAAGAAGCCTCAAGGCACCCTGGGGTACCTGGACACCCTGGTTGAAAAAGGCTGAGGTAAGTATTACTCCTTATTCTTGCACCCCTGGTTGCCTAACTCCAGTTAGTTCTGCTAAAGCCTGCTGTTGGCTGACATCACAGACCTGGTGTAGGCTCTGAAAAGAAGCCTGGGCCAGCAGCTGGCTGAGCCTCTCAGTGAACTGCTGAGATCCTGAGCCAACTGCTCCCACTTCCTCCACAGCTCATTGATCCAGTGAGCACTGGAGGGGCAGAGCAGAGAGCATGCGATTGTCAGTCTCCCACTCTCTGCAGGCTAAAGACTGAGAGCTGAGAGATCAGCGGTGTTTAATCACTCAGATCTTGGTCTTAGAGGTGACAGAGGACATCTACAGCTGAGATTGGTGCCGCAGCCATATAGGAAAGACCCCTTTCACACTGAGTCGCTTTTCAGGTGCTTTCACATTAAAAAAATGCACCTGAAAAGCTCACGAAAACCTATCTCCATTAAAATCAATGAATGCTTTCACACTGGGGCAGTGAAAAAACTCCGGCAAGCGGCCTCTTGCCTCATAGAGCATGTTTGAAGCACTAAAAAAAGTGCCTCAAAAGTGCCCCTCTCCATTGAAATGAATGGAAAGTGCATGAAAGCACTTCAAAAGCATCTTAAAATGGTTCTTCTGAGTCATGCGACCTTGAATAAAACACCTCAAAAGGGCTTGAAAAGCGCCCGGCATTTTGTGGGCAGTTTTAAAGCGCTTCAGTGTGGAAGGGGTCTTAGTATGATTGTGTTTTTTTTAATAATCCTTTACTTCTCTTTTATTATTTCACTGATTAATGCTGCCTGCTGCTGGGAGCTGCTTTTTAATGCCACTCATGTGTTTGTATTGCCAGATCTAAAAAATCCTTTTTCTTCAGCTCTCAAACAGAATGACCCAATCAAATTGTATATTCCTGTTATAGCTGGTATTGGCCATAGACCAGACTGTCTTGTTGTATCTTTAGCTACTCTGTATGCAGTTAGCATCCCTCTCCATTCACATGATGATTCGGGGTCCATAAACTCTACTCTCCACCAGGTCTTTACTGCCACTGACAGCAATCTGTTTACTATAATAATGATAGAACACTTCTGAAAACAATTTGACATTGGCGGAAATCAAGAATCTCACTGCAAGCTGACATTTTAAGTGTGTGCGTTTCCGATTTCTTATTCCATGTGTCAAAGTGGTGAGCAAAAGATGGGATGTACAGCAGCTGCTATCTTTTTTGATCTTTTTTAAACCAAACCTCTTATTGCTAAACCATTCCGAGAATCTTCCCTTTATTTAGATCACGGATTGATATGTGGCTCAAATGCAAAGATGTTCCAAAAGTAATTTAAAAGTACTTCTAATGAAATGCTATTTATATGCTGATTATTTTGTTCAGATATATTTTTAGTAGGTAGCCTTTGAAGCAAACCTGTGACCAGGCCATGGAAATTCAAGTATTTAAAAATTGTTGTTTTTTTTTTTTTGTTGTTCAATAGATTTGTATTTTTTCAAAGAATACGAGAGTTAAGCCTCGTACACACAGGACGACGATCGTACGTACGATCGTCTCAAATCGTATGTTGGATAATGTAACTTGCATACTGACTGCACTACACGATCATACGAGCACAGAAGACCGTTCAGGTGCATGTAATTAGAATCCGGCCGTTCCTGACTTCTGAGCATGTGTGTTTTGCACAATACAACTTGTTGGACCAACTTCTCTGTACACACGATACAACGGTCGTATGACTGCTTGTTGGTACGACCAAGTTTTCTAGTCTGCTCATACAACTCCCCTTGTACGATCGTCGTATGTCGGCTGTTCTAATCGCTCATACGAACTATCGATTTCGCATACAACGGTCGTTCTTACGACCTGTTTTATACGATCGTCGTCCCGTGTGTACGAGGCTTTAGGCTGGGTTCACACTGCTGCGAACTCTACTGCGAATTTAAGCCATTGCGATAGATTACATTCGCAAGTCATCTCCAATAACATAGTTTTCTATCAGGGCAGTTCACATAGATGCGTTGTGAATCTAGTCCGTGAAAAAAAAAGGGTCCCGTGCGAGTTTGATCCGTGTGCGATGATGTGCGTTGCAAATTCAGCTCCATAGAATACATACAATAGAACACGGATTGAAAACGCAATCTCCCATTCACATCACTGCGATAGCTTCCCCTCCAACTCCAGCTACAGCTTTGCAGTAGATTCGCACCAACGCATGTAGAAATCGCACTTGTGTCTGAACTGAAAAAACTCGCATCGCAATCGTATTAAATTCGCAGAAGATTTGCACCGCAGCAGTGTGAACCGAGCCTAATACAGGCATGTGATAAATTCAGTTGACAGTTGGGTACAGCATAACCAAAATCAGCACCGCAATAACTTGCCAAAAACAAACCTAATACCAGAATACACATGGTCTGCAAGCTGACAAATCGGTCCCGACTCATGGCAGGGGTGAAAATCATATGAAGCTCTGAGATGAGAATAACATAAGCTTAGGTACCCAAGGAGATAGCTTAATGTGTTTGTTACCCCAAAACATAATATTCCTGATAATGTGCCTGCTGTACCGTGTACTTGTATGATAAAGTCTCCCATTCTCTTTGTATTGCTTCTTTTATGCAAAATCACTGGTGTTCCTGCCTCATGCACACAGGACGTTTTTACAGCTGCTGTTTTTGGCTTCAGATGATCTTTTCTGCAGCCATTCAACTCCCTATCATGTTATCCTATGTGTCCATGCACAAATAGGCTGTTATCAGCATTTTTTTAGCAAGGGTGTTTTCTTCCTGGAAAGAAAACCCCCAGAACTAGTGGGTTTTAAGAGGAGTTTTTCAGCTGTAAAATGCTGTAACTCTGGATAAAGGTTAAAAACGCTGAAAAACACTTTGATTTGGCGTCTATCAGCGTTTTTGAGCTTTTGTGGGAGGATAGTTTTGCTAAAAAAGTGCTGAAAAACACTACTGCAAAGATGCTGCAAAACTCATTCTACAGCTACAGCTTTCTACAGCTAACTCTACTAGTGTTTTTATTACGTCCAGTGTGCATGAGGCCTAAAACTGACCACACTAACCAGGAGAACACACCATGGTCAGTTCTCTAGCTGTGCTGGGAACTCAGCCTGCTCTCCTCCAATGATCAGACGTGTCTTGACACGCCCCCACTGCACAGCCATTCACTGGGAAGTTCAGTGTGCTGCTGCTTCTCCTCCCCCCCCCCCCCCCGCTCTTCTGCAGCTGAGAACAGAGGGAATGTGATCACTTATATGAAAGGGAAAAAAGGTATTTATAGTGTGTTTTTTTAATCAATACACAAATGTTTTGCCTTTCATTTCTATTTTAAACTGAATGGGTTGTTTTACGAGGTGATCGTTTACATTCACTTTAATTAACCACTTGCAAACCGTCAACCGCAGGTTGACGGCGACAAGGTGGCTCTCCTGCGCAAACCGCCGTCATCGCGCAGATCACGTGGGAGGGCCAGGGAGCCGGTGCGGCGGAGTCGATCTCCCTGCGATGCCCCCCCCCGGAGTGAAAGAACGGAGGTCCGTGTAAGTAAACACAGACCTCCATTCTGTGACGGGGGAAGGGCTATGATCACAGCCTTTCTCTACATGGAAGCTGTGATCACTTCCCTTCCCCAGTCAGGGCAGCCCACACACAGTTAGAACACGCCCAGGGAACACAGTTAACCCTTAGAGCTCCCCCTGCAGGTTAATCCCTTCACTGCCAATGGCATTTACACAGTAATCAGTGCATTTTTATAGCACTGATCGCTGTATAAATGCCAATGGTCCCAAAAAAGTGTCAAAATGGTCCGCTGCTATATCGCAGTACCGCTAAAAATCGCAGATCAACGCCATTACTAGTAAAAAATAAAAACCCCAGACATGAATTCTCATCATCCGTAAACGCGGCAACTTTTGCGCAAACCAATCAATAAACGCCGATTGCGATTTTTTTATCACAAATATGAGGAAGAATATAAATCGCCCAAAACCGATGAAAAAAAATGTTTTTTTATATATTTTTTTGGATTTGTATTTTAGCAAAAAGTAAGAAATTTGGGTTTTTTTGCAAAATTGTCGCTCTTCTTTTGTTTATAGCGGCGATCAGAAATGAGGCAGCGGTGATCAAATACCACCAAAAAAAAGCTCTATTTGTGGGAAAAAAAGGACGCAAATTTTGTTTGGGTACAACGTCGCACGACTGCGCAATTTTCAGTTAAAGCGACGCAGTGCCGAATCGCAAAAAGGGCTCTGGTCAGGAAGGGGGCAAATCCTTCCGGGGCTGAAGTGGTTAAGGACACCGTCTGGAGGGATCTAAGGTTGGAGAAAAAAAAAGAGGGAGTCACAGGAAGAGAGGGAAAGGAAAGGGAGGAATGGGGAAAGGAGGGGGCAGGTACTATGTGGGAGCATATCTACCAAAATCATAGTCTCTGGTAATAGAGGATTAGATGTCATATAACAGAGTGATTTGTTTGGATATAACAGAGTGATTAGATTGGCATACAGGAAGTAGGCCTTTCTGCTCTGAAACAGGTGCAAGCTCATTGGACCAGAGGGGAGGCAGGCTTTTGGGGCAGTTATGCCAAGATTCAGCGGAAGATACATGTAAGACGGCTAGCGGAAGTTTTTATTCGAGCTTACAAGCTAGATGTAAATCAAATTATATTTTTGTTTAAATGCAACAGCAGCGATGCTATGTTTTGCTGCCATCGAAGAAATGATACCCCCTTCAATCAAGACCCATTCAAGTGAATAGCGGCACGGAGGCAATATCTGCATCCAAACAGTGAGTGATCGGTACCAATCGCTCACTTTGTTCATTCAGGATTGTGGGTTCATTCTGGATGGTGAGCCCCCGCTCGCCAACCTGAAATAACCCTCTTGTGTGCCCCCAGCAGCTGCCGGCTGGAGAGGAGTGAAATCGGAAGCACTGCGGGGCACACAGGGGTTCCAAACAGCGCAGATACTAGAATCGATTCCCCTGCAGCGCAGCTGGAGAGAGAAAATAAAAGTAGAAGCAGTCAGCACTGTATAAGAGTCACAAGTGTCAGTAATAAGGCATTGCTGCCGACCCTTCTGCTAGGTAGGTGCCCGGGGCCCCCTTTTTGAACTGATGAGGCCTGGGCCCAGTACAATGGGGCTGGCTGTACTGCCTTATCAGGGGCCCTACTCCCATCCATGCATTCTGCTAGTTATATCCCATTGTGTGCTGAGGTAAAGTGGGCCAGGAAAATAGAAAATCGTTATCAGATACTTACCATAATTTTCCTTTCCTGGCCTATCTTCATGTCAACCCAAGACTGTCTCCTTAGTGGCCTGTCCCAGGCTAGGTTATCGAAAACTTCAGTTGGGGAGGGGCTGTCTTTTATTGAGCTAGGAAACTAAGAAGAGGTGGTCCTGTGGGTTCCAGAGGAGGAGTTAACCCATTGTGTTCTGACATAGGGATAGGCCAGGAAAGGAAAATTACAGTAAGTATATGATTTAAATTTTACTTTATATTGCAACTTACCAATCATTAGATGTGGTGACTGCATTCATTTTCTTTTATTAGGCTTTTTTCCCTTTGTTTCACTTGGCGATGTTGCCAGTAACATACCTCCTATATTAGAGTGCTCCCACTCTGGATGAATGCGTATCTTTGGACAGCAACATTGTTAGTTGGAGGGGGAGGGGCGTGGTAAGTGGACATATATAAATTCATTAACATATTGAAGCCAAATTCCAGCTAATACTTTATAAGCAGTTACAGCAAACTGTTTTTGTTTCTCTTTGGGATAGATGTTTCATACAACAAAATAAAAGCTGATCATTGTAAGTACCCTGTCCGTGGTAAATGGTTTGTCTCAACTTTACAGCTGTATCTGCTACATCTGCAGGAGAGCTTGTTTTTTTGAAAAACAGACTTACTAACCAGATCGCCAGATGAAAATAGAGGAAAAAAAGCTATATGTAGCCAACCCTTCTGAGAATTGGTAAGTTGCAATATAGTAAACATTTGCTTTGGGATTTAATACCACTGTAAGTGCAGCAACTAACAACAAGCTGATTTCTGGCCCATGAATATGAAAAATATCCCCCTGTTCACATTCAAGCTCTATTCCTCACATCTCAGGATGGAAGCCAGTATAAGCTGTCACCGAGAAGACAAAACAAATATTTCAGTGTATTCAGTTGGAATGGGGGTTCTGATAGCAGAGTCTGTATTGCACAATAGATTATTGTGTGGTATAGATTATCTCTGCGGTTCCGCCATGTCCTGTCTACCGTTGCTCTTAGCCATAAACCAAATATCACTTTACCTCTAGACAACTTTGTAGAGACTGGCTCTTCTGAGCCCTAGGTAGAAATGTTTGTTTCGTGTTCATTAGAGAACAGTCTAATCTATGTTAAAAGGATAGTTCACCTTTACAAAAAGCCTGCCTATGCAGGTAAGGGATGTTTAAAACGAACTGTGCAGCTCTGACTAAAGATGAATAATACCCTTGCTATAGGTATAGGCCATTTACATACCTTATGAAGCCTGAATGGAATACTCCCAGGAGGTTGCTAAGTACTACCGGGATGTTGCTAAGTAAGGCCTAGTTGTCACTGCACACCATCACAGGAGTGAGCCCTTTCTCTGATTCAAACCCCCTCACATACTCTTGAGAGCTCACTCCTGTAATGGTGGAGGATGACTAGGCCTCACTTAGCAGGATGACTAGGCCTCACTTAGCAATGTCCTGGGAGTATTCCAGTCAGGTTTAATAAGGTATCTAAATGGCCTACACCTCTAGCAAGGGCATAATTCAACTTTAGCCAGAGCTGCACAGTTTGTTTTTATCTATAGATGCCCCTTATCTGCATAGGCAGTTTTGTGGTAAAGGTGAACTATCCCTTTAAGGAAAGAATAAAGACACTTTTTATGTACTGTATATAATATAGTGTATTGCTCGTGAGAACATAAGAGATTTATCTGGTTAACCACTTAAGGACCGGAAGGATTTCCAGCTTTAGGACCGGAGCCCTTTTTGCAATTCGGCGCTGCGTCGCTTTAACTGACAATTGCGCGGTCGTGCGGCGTTGTACCCAAACGAAATTGGCGTCCTTTTTTTCCCACAAATAGAGCTTTCTTTTGGTGGTATTTGATCACCTCTGCGTCATTTCTGATCACCGCTATAAACAAAAGAAGAGCGACAATTTTGCAAAAAAACCCAAATTTCTTACTTTTTGCTAAAATACAAATCCAAAAAAAAAATATAAAAAAACATTTATTTTCACCGTTTTTGGCCGATTTATATTCTTCATCATATTTGCGATAAAAAAAATCGCAATCGGCGTTTATTGATTGGTTTGCGCAAAAGTGGCCGCGTTTACGGATGATGAGAATTCATTTTTGGGGTTTTTATTTTTTTTTTATTTTTTACTAAAAATGGCGGCGATCTGCGATTTTTAGCGGTACTGCGATATTTCAGCGGACATGTCGGACCATTTTGACACTTTTTTGGGACCATTGGCATTTATACAGCGATCAGTGCTATAAAAATGCACTGATTACTGTGTAAATGCCATTGGCAGTGAAGGGGTTAACCTGCAGGGGGCACTCTAAGGGTTAACTGTGTTCCCTGGGCGTGTTCTTACTGTAGGGGGACTTGCCTAGCTGGGGAAAGGAAGTGGTCACAGCCTTCATGTACGAGAAGGCTGTGATCACTTCCCTTCCCCCTCACACAGAGCGGAGGTCCGTGTTTACATACACGGACCTCCGCTCATTCGCTCCGGGGGGGGCATCGCGGGTGGCCGGCGGCAATCGAAGCCGCCGCACCCGCTCCCTGGCCCCCCCTGAACACAGTGAGCACGCGCGCGCCTCCGGCGGCGCGCGCGTGCTCACAGTATCTCTGTATCGCAGCCGCCGTCGTATGACGGCGTTTTGCGTTACAGAGCCACTTTGCCGCCGTCAATCTCCGATCGGCGGTCGGCAAGTGGTTAAAGGTGAATTCCAAGTATGGCTTTCTTTGCACGGTTACACTGGTTCAACTTGGACCAATGTAAGTAGTCCTATGCCATACACGTGGGATCCCTATGGAAGCAGATAATCACTGTAGTAGTCACCACTACCACGGTGTTCCAGCTATTTTTCGAGTCCTGTGCCAAGATGCTGCCCTGCTACAAAGTAAAAACAGGGTACTTGCTCACCAGCGCACCATTCCCAGAACTGCATTTTTCTCAATGAATGCAGAAAGTTCTTTGATTGTAAGAGGTGGTGATAATGACATTACAGCCTACCTCTCTAACTCGGCCAATCAGAGAACGCCTTTGAGGAAAATGCAAGATGTTTATAAGAGGCACCCGTGCTAAGCTATGCAACAGAATAGCCGCTCAGGAGCAGTGTTAAATTTGGCAGCAAATTTCGATTCAGTTTTAGTCTTAGTCTTTTGACTAAAATAACATTTTCGTTTTAGTCCCATTTTAATCTGCAGCTGTTTTAGTTTTAGTCATATTTAGTTGACTAAATCTGCACTACATTTTAGGCTGGGTTCAAACTCTTGCCAACTGTATGTGGGTTTCCCCGCATGCAATTTGCATATCAGGAGAATGTGACCTGCTCTCAATGGAGCCGGTTCACACATCTCCGGGGCGGCTCCGGAGCAAATTACACAGGAGCTCTGTGCGTCATTCAGCCAAAAATTCGGACCGAAATCAGACCTGAAACTGTGAACAGGGACACACCGGACCCCTGTTGTGAGCCGATCTGTTCTACAGTGTGAACCCAGCCTCAGTCGACTAAAATCATTTGAGATGACTAAAACAAATTTTAGTCATCTAAAATCAAATGGGTTTAGTTAAATTGTAATGCATTATTTAAGCATTGCTCTACAATTTCCAAACTCATTATATACTCATGGAGTGAAAAATCTAATATGTTATTATTTATGGTATTAAGGTTTCAACATGCACTACAGACACAGATTTAGTCATTAACGTCTTTAAGGTAAACTAAGTTTTGTTACAAGAATATTGCTTTTTTTTTTTGACTGAAGTATAACGTTACAATAAAAACTCTTTGTGTGATGATGCCACCATGCAGTGCACATTTACATGAACGTGTCTGCTTTCAAAAAATATATAATGTTTGGGGGGGGATTATGTAATCTTCAGGCCTAAATAGATTTTTTAGACATGGATGCAAAAACAGCTCTGACAGGAAAAGGGTTAATCCTACACAGATGAGACGGTGTGCTGCTCTTCCCATAGTGGACAAGCTGTGACGCCTATTGACAAGGGGTCTCCTTCAGGGGTTCTCTATATATCAGTATGAAGTGTGAGTTTGTCCACAGACAGCAGAGAGCCCACAGTCCTTATACGATCAGTGTGATCAGAGCACTCCGTCTTCCGGGAGCTGCTTGCTGTGGGGGCACTTGGCAGGAGTTAGGGGTCAGGGGCACCGGTGAGGGGCCCAAGACGAGGAGGACCTGGGCTTCTCTGTGGAAAACCCTTACACAGGACAGGTAAGTATGACATGTTTGTTATTTTTAAACAAAAAAAACCCACTCCATAACTAGTGTTAGGCGAACGATTAGGCCAAGCATGAGTTCAGGCTGAACACCAGAATTTTCAGGGTGTTTGGCAGGTGCTGCACAGTGCATTCTGTACCATGTTTGGGTAAAGTTTTGCCCAATCATGGCGCAGTAAAAGCTGGTTGTTAAGGAGTGGGGCTGGGAAGCCGGCGCTGCTTCTTTTACAACAGGAGTCATCAGTTGCTAATGGGATTCCCTGCTGACAGCTGAATGAAAAAAAAATGCCGGTAAAAAAATGGCATGGGCCCCCCCCCCCCAAGTCCATACCAGACCCTTCGGGGACCCCACACCATTTTTTAATTTATTTTTTCAATAGCCGGATTCTGGCAATTGCAACCGCAAGTTATTTTAAAAAGTGATTTGAATCGTTTTTTTTTTCTTTAGAAATTTCATTTTTGCTGCAGCTTGTTCTATGCATGCTACAGATGTGCTACTTTACAGGGAAACTAAGGGGACCCCCCAGGCGCTATATTTAAAGTTTTTTTTTCATTTTTATTGTTGCATTTTAAGCATCATTAAAATCAATGCTACCGAAAAAAAATAGTTTTTTTAAAACATTTTTTGCATTGATACATGTCCCCCAGGGCAGTAGTACCTGGGCCCCCATACCGCTTTTATGGCCAATTACTTGCATATAAGCCTTCAAAATGGGCACTTTTGATTTTTCCTGTTCTGCTGCCATAGACTTCAATGGGGTTCGCTGTTCGAGTTAGAAATTTTCCCCTGTTCGGGAGTTCTGCTACAAACCAAACAAGGAGATGCTCGGCCCATCTCTACCCATAACTTAGTGTAACTTAAAGGGGTTGTAAACCCTCACGGTTTTTCACCTTAATACATTCTATGCATTAGGGTGAAAAACCTTTTCTATTGCAGCTGCCCCCCAGGGCCCCCTTTTACTTACCCGAGCCTAGCAGCTCCAGCTGTGGGCTCCAGTTCTCATTGGATAGATTGATAGCAGGGGAGCCAGTGGCTCCCGCTGCTGTCAATCAAGTCCAGTGACACTGGAGCCGGGGGGCGGGGCTGAGTCCTGCTCTGTGTCAATGGACGCAGCAGCAGGACATGGAAGCTTGCACGCATGATTGCCCCCCGGGAAAGCGCTTCCCTGACGGGGCACTCAAGATGAGGAGGAGCCAGGAGCGCCGTTGGGGGACCCCCAGAAGAGGAGGATCGGGGCCAAACCGCTGCACAGAGGAGGTAAGTATGACGTTTGTTGTTTTTTTTGTTTTTTTTAAAAAAACAACCTTTAGTATCGCTTTAACCAGGCCCATGTATCGTTGTCGTGAGCGTATTGTGCTGCAGGTCCTTTTTTCCCTCAAGTGTCCCTCATTCTCAAGTCTGAAAGTTGAGAGGTATGACAGATGCTTAAAAAAGTACCAGACTAAAAAAAAAAGTACCGGCTCTTAACTTCCCCTGATAGCCAGTCCAACACACTCTAAAAAAAAAAAAAGTACCAGCCTCTAACCTCCCCCTAATGCCAGTCCAACACACGCCTGAACAAAAAGTACCAACCTCCAACCTCCCCTATAGCTCATCTAGCAAACACCTAAACATAAAATACTGGCCTCCAACCTCCCCGTATAGCTGGTTTAACACAAGTGAAAAAAATACCAGCCTGAAACCTCCACAGTGGAACCTAGACTGAAAGGGGCGGCAAGAGCGGCATTCACTAGAAACGATTGGCTGTACTATAGCCAGTCCAGCACACATATATATATATATATATATATATAAAAGTACCAGCCTCCCACCTCCCAATACAGCTGATCAGACACACACTGAAAAACAAAATACCGGCCTCCAACCTCTCCTTTTAGCCAATCCAGTACATGTCTCAATGAAAGTATCAGCCGCCAACCTCCCCCTATAGCTGGTCCGACACATGACTGAAAATAAGTACAAGCCTCCAAATTATCCTAGTCCAACACACTCCTGAAAAAAGTACCAGCCTTTAACCTCCCATTACTGGCCTCCAACCCCCTCTTATAACCTAAAAAAATACCATCCTCCAACCCACCTCATAGCTGATCCAACAGATGACTAAAAACAAATTACTGGCCTCCAACCTCCCCTTAGAGCCAATCCAACACAAGCCTAAATAAGAGTACCAGCTTCCACCCTCCCCATATAGCTCATCCAACACACACCTAAAAAAAAAAAAACAAAATGGCCTCCAAACTCCCCCTGTAGCCAATTCAGTACATGCCTAAAAAATACCAGTCTCCAACCTCCCCTTTTAGCTGGCCCAACACATGTCTGACTAAAAATACTGGTCTCCAACCTCCTCCTATAGCCAGTCTAATTAATGCCTTTAAAAGTACCAGCCTTCAGCCTCCCCTTTTAGCTGATACAACACGTCTGAATAAGAAATACTGGCCTCCATCCTCCCCTTATAGCCAGTCCAACACATGCCTTAAAGTACCATTCTCCAACCTACCCATATAGCTTATCCAAGACACACCTAAAAATACTAGCCTCCAACCTCTCCCTTATAGCGAGTCCAAAACATGCTTAAATAAAAGTACCAGCCTCCAACCTGTTTATTAGCTGATCCAACACATGCCTAAAAACAAATTACTGGCCTCCATCCTCCCCTTATAGCCAATCCAACACACGCCTAAATAAAAGTATCGGCCTCTCCATATAGCTGATCCAACACACACCTCAAAAAATATACTGGCCTCCAACCTCCCCCTATAGCCAGTTCAACATACGGTTGAAAAAAATATCAGCCCCCAACCTCCTCCTATAGCTGATCCAACACATGCCTAAAAACAAAATACTGGCCTCCAACCTCCCCGTATAGCCAGTCCAATACATGCCTAAAAAAAATACCAGCCTTCACCCTCCCCATATAGCTGTTCCAACACACACCTAAAAAAAATACTGCCTTCAAACTACCCCTATAAGCAGTTCAGTACATACCTAAAAAAAAAACAGCCTCCAACCTCCCCTTTCATCTGGTTCAACACACGCCTGACTAAAAATGCTGGCCTCCAACCTCCTCCTATAGCCAGTCCAATACATGCCTTTAAAAGTATCAGCCTCCAACCTCCCATTTTAGCTGATACAAAACATGTCTGAAAAAAAAATACTGACCTCCATTCTCCCCTTATAGCCAGTCCAGCACACGCCTTACAAAAGTACCAGTCTCCAACCTCCCCCTATAGCTTAATCCAAGACACACCTAAAAAATACTGGCCTCCAACCTCCTCCTTATAGCCAGTTCAAAACACGCTCAAATAAAAGTACCAGCCTCCAACCTCCCCCCATATAGCTGATCCAACACATGCCTGAAAACAATATCAGCCCCCGACCTTCCCTATTAGCTGATCCAACACATGCCTTAAACAAATTACTGGCCTTCAATCTCCCCCTTTAGAGAGTCCAACACACGCCCACATAAAAGTACCAGCCTCCAACCATAGCTGATTCAACACACACCTGAAAAAAATAGCCTCCAATCTCCCCCTATAGCTGGTCCAACGCATGATTGAAAATAAGTACAGGCCTCTAACATCCCTCTACAGTCAGTCCAACACATGCTTGAAAACAATATCAGCATCCAACCTCCCCTTTTAGCTGTTTCAACACATGTGTGAAAAAAATACCGGCCACCAACCTACCCTTATAGCCAGTTCAACACACGCTTAAATAAAAGTACCAGCCTCCAACCTCCCCATATAGTTGGTCCAATACACACCTGAATAGAACTACTGGCCTCCAACCTCCCCCTATAGCCAGTCCAATACTTACCTAAATAAAAGTACAAGCCTGAAACCTCCCCCTGTAGCTGTAAAACACAGATAAGAGGGGTGGGGGAAACAAACCCCAGGATGTCCTTTGTTTCAGGGTGGTCACATGCCTTGCATTTCTTCCATAGTTCAGAAAAAAAAAATATCTACAGTCTTGCAACTTTTGTAAGGGGAATTGATGGCATTTCTCCTCATCTGCTGCTGGAGAAAGAGAAACTTGAATAAAGCTTCTGGTACTTTGCTGTCAATTTAGGCTTCAGTTTGTCAGGACCTATGATTTCCTCCATTGTCATCTCTGTCGCCAGGTCTGCTGGGCACTATGAAGAGAAGAAACATTATTACTGAAGATTATGTACAATGATGGCCTTTCTATTAAAAATTATTATAAATACTCAGGTGTTGGGAGAATATACAAAAGCAAAACATTGGATAATGCACTGCCATGGACCCATGTGTAGTTCGAATACTTACTGTGCTCATGGTAAATGGTGGGCTTACTTCTCCAGCCTCCAGTTCCACCCAGCCTATGCTCTTACAAAATGGGTGACTTCACGGATCTTTAACAAGAATCTCTCTTGTCTTTGGACATTTGCATAGGAGCTGTAAAATTATACAAAAATAAGGTTATCCGACGTACAAAGGCAAAAACTATGCAATTCTACGTTTAAAATTATTATTAAAATAATTTTTTTTGCTTGCTACTGATGGTGCTTACTTATTTTGTACCCTATGAAGTCCTTGAGATCTGTACTGAAATCCTCTGGGAAAGTTGGACAATGGTTGTAGATAAAGTAAAGTCAGTGTTGGTGCTGTTGAATGGATAATTTCCAATTGCTATCTCATAGATTATAACTCCCAGGGAGAAAAAGTCAGCAGCAAATCCATATGGCTCATCCAAATAGATCTGTGGGAATATCAAAAAGAGTAGAATGGTCAGTACTGAGTGTTTACTGACAGGGAAACCAAAATGATACAATACTCACAATGAATTGTGGCGTGCAGACGAAGGAAGTCAGAGTTCGGGATGCATGCACCTCTATTGCTGATAAGCCAAAGTCAGGGATTCTCCCATGTCAGACACTATCCAACAGAATGTTTTCTGGTTTGAGATCCCGGTGTACAAACTCCGGTTATGAAGGAACTGCAGGCCACAAAGGATCTCCACAATGAGGAATCTGGTGGATAGATAGAAAAGATTATATATAAGATTATTATATTATAAAAAACATTTTTTTATGTGGTATGCCACAAAATAACAAATTATGCATCCCAGTGCTCCAATTATCAGGCATTGTCATGTATTCTTGTGACTTCGCAGATCTTTAACAAGAATCTCTCTTGTTTTTGGACATTTGCATAGGAGCTGTAAAATGATGTCATGCATTCTTGTATAATAACTGAATCTCACTGAAAGAAAATCTTATCAGTAACGGCAGAATTTAGCACAATACATAGAAGTGTTTTTATATTGATACTTGAAATTGCTGATTAATTTGTGGTAGGTATGCTTTTCAAATTCTCACAAATAGTTTTTTGTGATAGTAAAGGTGTCCGCATGTGACTGAATGTGATTTTACAGTGTCTCCTAAAGTGTATGTACGGCCAAAACAGAAAGCAATAAAAAAGCTTCCTCTCTATCCAGAACTACAAAAAAAGTTTTACCTATACAGACAAACTTTATCAAAAAGGAAAATTTACAAGGACCCATTAGACAGAAATTAAATTGATTCGTTGGCAGACCCTCATACAATATAATTCCTTATAAATTTGAGAGGAGATTTAATTTAGAGATTGCCCAATGAGATGGAGGGTTGAAAGCTTCCACTGGATGATGAACTGGCCAATAATGGTTGGATCTGATTATAACAGTATCTGTATGGATACACTAGGGGAGATTTACAAAAACTCGTGTACACAGAATCTGGTGCAGCTGTGCACAGTAACCAATCAGCTTTTAGGTTGTATTGCCAAAGCTTAATTGAACATGCTGAAGTTACTATGCACCAGATTCTGTGTGCACCAGTTTTAGTAAATCTCCCCCATTGTGACATCTGTAGACGCATCATGATAGATGATTCTCAGGGTAAAATAGATTGTCTGGAATCGGTCTCAGTAGAAGTTAATTAGCCGCTTAACGACTGCCCACTGCATATATACTGTGGCAGTACCCTATTGTATTACCTATCTTGTATCTAGAAAAAGCCTATGCATTGATGTGATCTACGTACAGTACTATATTCTACCCCATCCCTATTCTCATGGTACCCCATTGCCTTACCTTGTTGTCACAATATTCACTGGTGCCCTCTTCTTAAGGAACTTCAACAGGTCTCCACCACTCAAGTATTCCATGACGAAGAATACAAAATCCTGTGCAGAGGAAAGAAAGATCCAGGTTATAGAAATGATTTCCTCTGTGAATCCCTATGCAGCTTTTGGTAGGTTGTGAGAAAAGTAGGTATCACTTACAGTGGTATAATCAAGTAGGTGTCACTTACAGAGGATAACCATTTTACACCAACCTCTCCCACAAAATATGTAGAAGGTAGAGTCACTTACCTTTGTCAGGAAGGTACCGTATGCATGCGTGCAGAATGGGCTGATATAAACTTCCTTCCCTATGTGGCTCTTGTTGAGAGCACATTTGTAGTCTCTCCTGTTCTTAATCATGATTTTGACAGCCAGGGTTCATCACTGGAGGTGTGTGATGCCAAAACCACCTGGAGGGAACAGAGAGAGAGAAACGTATTGTTGACAATCAGAGAAGTTCATTCACATTTAATACTTTATGGGTTACCAATAATGGTAGAATCACCATAATGGCATTTTATTAATCACAGGGTCTACATTGGTGAAACAGCTGAAATTCCAGGACCTTCATTCACTCTTGACTGGAGTCTCACTAAGCCTGGTTCATTGAGATATAAGTAAATGGAGAATCCACCAAGAAAGGTGAGATCATCCCATTTCACTACTCATTCCTTCATGTAGAAGTTGTTGTTCTTCAGCACCCTGATCCTTTCAATGTTTTCAATGTTTCAAAGTTAAATACCCAATTGAATGTTGAGTTGAAATCAGCTAAATACATTGCACGTGCATCACAATCAAATATGTACAATATAAGTCTTACAATTTGTTTTCATTAAAAAGCTACAACAACATGAATAGAAAAGCCCGTCCTCTGCCCTCTTGCCCCCCCCCCCGAAGCAGTGGTGTTCCTACAGAGTTTTGACGAGTACCATTCTGAATTGGAGCACAGAGCTCTCCAATCAGCATGGAACATGAGCTTTGCTGATTAGAGAGCTGTAGCTCTTGACTCATCAAAGGGCATGTCAAACTACTGTAGAGAGACCACTGTTCCCAACAGAGAGCAATTGCTCCACTCTATAACATGATGTCAAGGGACAAGATTTTCTACTTTGGTATTAGCTGCTAAAGAAAACATTAACTATGATCACCCCTTGTGTTAATTCACTTGGTACAGATTTATCTGAATGAAATGGAAATATTTGAGCTTTAAAGTGTATGTTTATCTCTGCAACAGCCACACAGACAGAAACCAAAGTACTTTTCTCTAATAGAGTAGGGTGAGGGGATTTCTGTCTGTGTCCTTGTTGCAGATTTTCCATCACGTCTTGTGAAACTGTTGTCAGCAGGACAGGAAGTGAGGGGAAATCTCTCTAATGTAGCCCTGGATAGTGATAAGGCCAAACAGGGGTAGTGGAGGAGTCTCAATGTGGATGTCACATGTTGGTGGATTCTCAATGTGGACGTCACATGTTGTTGAGGTCTCAATGTGGACGTCACATGTTGGTGGAGTCTCAATGTGGATGTCACATGTTGGTGGAGTCTTGACGTGGACGTCACATGTTGGTGGAGTCTCGAAGTGGACATCACATGTTGGTGGAGTCTCGATGTAGATGTCACTTGGTGGAGTCTTGGTGTGGATTTCACAGTTGGTCTTGCTCACTGGGGCAAGCCTGCCCTGTGAGCGGTGTCTGGAGTAGGTACCGTATACATCTGCAATAACAAAAGGGAATCATATTTAGCACCTTCACCTACTTTGATAGATTTTTCATTGTAGAGCATCAAATTATAGAGAGAAAAGTTCAAAATGCCAGGGACAATAAATAAACCCGCTATGACAGGGACACAGGGATGGCCATTGATGGCCACTGGCTGTGATGCTTTCTAGAAGGCAGTGAGTCAAGAAGCCGGCAGCAGGTATTTTCAGTGGTGTGATAATGGACTTTTATAGTAAGATGAGTGGGCAGGTTGTAACGGTCCTGCATACTGAGCTGTGTGCATAGAAGCCATTTTGTCAGGTCTTAAGCTCACCGCAGCCATGTTGGTATATGGAGGACAGCTCATAGTGACCTTGCCCCCCACCCTTTTTTCCTTTCAGTTATCTAATACACAAACTGGTGACTGAGGCCAGACATCCCTTATCAGCTTCCCAATACACATCTCTGAGTCCATAAAGCTGTCAGCCTAGTTCTCCAGTGATTAGAAAGTTAACAGACCCCTGTCTCAATCCACATAAGATGCAGACAGTTTAGCAGTGTAAGCCTAAAACATCAGCATGTGTTATAACTTCCAAAATAATAATAGCACAGACATAATATGGACATATTTCGTTTCCTCTGATAATTTGTATTGTTTCAAGTCCAGACACCCCTATGTCAGATCATATGGGGAACCACTGGTAACACGTCTTCCTGCTAGATAAATTAGACATTGGAAACCTGTCATGTTTAGATTTGTTGAAATGCAACTTTCATGCTGGACCATAATATAAATCCTGTATAATAATAATAATAATAATAATATTGATGTTAGCAGTCTGTAAACAGTAGAGATGCAGAGATCTGAATAGGTATCACAAACTATATCTGGGCCATGGTCATGAAATGGTAGCCTCCCAGCGACCAACCCTCTGACACTAAGTGGTCAAGAGGCTATCTGTCAACACCCCTTGGTTCCCAAAGAAAAGAGAGATGCCAAGGACAGTTCTCAGTTCTTTGTTTACCATCAAACCATGAACATCTGACAAGTTGAGAACCATTTGGACTCATCGATCAAAACTCTGTTCAACCAAGAACATTAGTTGCAATTATCTTTCTTCCTTAACCGCTTGCCGACCGCTGGTCGGCAATTGACGGCGACAGAGTGGCTCCTCTGCGCAAATCGGCGTCATATGACTGCGGCTGCAAGATTGCGCACAGTGAGCGCGCGCCGCCGGAGGTGCGCCCGTGCGCACACTGTGTCCGGGGAGGGCCAGGGAGCGGGTGCGGCGGATTCGATCTCCGCTGGCCACCCACGATGCCCCCCCGGAGTGAAAGAACGGAGGTCCTTGTAAGTAAACCTCCGTTCTGTGAGGGGGGAAGGGCTGTGATCACAGCCTTCCTCTACATGGAAACTGTGATCACTTCCCTTCCCCTGTTAGGGCAGCTCACACACAGTTAGAACACGCCCAGGGAACACAGTTAACCCTTAGAGCACCCCCTGCAGGTTAACCCCTTCACTGCCAATGGCATTTACACAGTAATCAGTGCATTTTTATAGCACTGATCGCTGTATAAATGCCAATGGTCCCAAAAGAGTGTCAAAATGTTCCAACATGTCCGCTGAAATATCGCAGTACCGCTAAAAATCGCAGATCGCTGCCATTACTAGTAAAAAATAAAAAAACTAAAAACCCCAGAAATGAATTCTCATCATCCGTAAACGCGACCACTTTTGCGCAAACCAATCAATAAACGCCAATTGCGATTTTTTTTTATCACAAATATGAGGAAGAATATAAATCGGCCAAAACCGATGAAAAAAATGTTTTTTTAATATTTTTTTTGGATTTGTATTTTAGCAAAAAGTAAGAAATTTGGGTTTTTTTGCAAAATTGTCGCTCTTCTTTTGTTTATAGCGGCGATCAGAAATGACGCAGCGGTGATCAAATACCACCAAAAGAAAACTCTATTTGTGGGAAAAAAAGGACGCAAATTTCGTTTGGGTACAACATCGCATGACCGCGCAATTTTCAGTTAAAGTGACGCAGTGCCGAATCGCAAAAAGGGCTCTGGTCCTAAAGGGGGAAATCCTTCGGGGGCTGAAGTGGTTAAATTCAAAATGATCACGTTGTTGCTGTATATTATGTCTTTATTGCTTTGAAATACCTTTTTCCGTAAATATTTTATTTGCACCCATTTTGACCTTTTCATTATTAACCTTATTATGAAAAGTGTTAATCTTGTCCCTAAAGCTCTTAATGCAAACTATAAATGAACCTAGCTCTTGAAATGTACTGTTAAGAATAAATCATCTGAATATACCTGTGTGTGGTGACAGTGTGTGTTACAGGCGATTATTCTAAAAATCATAATTGGTATTGCTAATCGGTGGAAGTCCTGACCCTTCCGTAAGTAAATCAAAGGACAGTGGTGGCAGTGAAAGGGTTAATTGCTTAAATTAGCCTGGTAACAATTGCTGTCAGGCTGCTAGCACCTAAATTGTGGTCCCACAAGCTGGAAAATCTTTGTGCTGGATGCAGCTGAGAGTGGCATTGTTATGGTAGTGACAAGTGCGGTGTGAGATTGGCCGGTCCTCTGTCACGAGTTAGTGAGGAGGTCAGGGATCTGATACCCGCGTTTGTTACACGGGTCATAAAGGAAGTTGTGAAACTGCAATGGGAAGTAGCTGTGTCACCTGTGCATTGTGGGGTTGGTAAATCATCAGACCAGCTGAGAAAAATGGCAAATATATTTTAAGAAAAAAGAAAAGTCTTTGTAAACTGGCAGTATTGCTAATAAAGTGTGTCATATGTCATCCCTGAGGTCAGACAGGAGATGGGTCACCCACTGTGGGGGGGTCTTACACCAGCCTGACATGCCGCTGATATGTTTGTTTTGGTTAAGAGAGAAAGCAAGAGACTAATGTAGTAGAAATATTTATGTATGGTTTTCCTATCATTGGTTTATAGGTATTCATATTGTCTCTTTTATTAATATATATGAAAGCGCAATTTAACCCAAAAGCAAACATTTACAGTATTCTATTGCAGCATACTAATTCTTAGAACATTTACCACTGACACCAACCTCACGGTGCTTAATATGATCAGCTTTACGTTATGTAAAACCTGTATCTTAAAAGGAACAAATCTATTATTATAACTGTTTTTGTAACTGCAGTGTTAGCTGGAGTTTGGCTTCAATGTGTTTGTGTATCTAAACCTGGTAGTCATTCTAACACTCCCTTCCTCCCAGACTGACTGTCTGCTGTGCTCCTTCATCCAGAGTGCAGGCACTTTAGTACAGGAGGCATGTTACTGGCTAGATCTCCTCCAGGTGAAAACAACGGGGGAAAAGCCTAAAAAAACCTAATGCAGCCACCCCATCTAATAATTGGTGAGCTGCAATATATGACATTTTTGGTTTTGGGTGTAATAGCGCTTTAATTATACTTAAACATTGTGTTGTATGTGGGGGGTGAGTGGAGGGATGAGACTTGGCTCCCTGTAGACAGCTCTGATCGATGATACCCGGGACTCCAATGACACCCAACCTCAGGAATTCTGCATAATTCTCAGCACCATATTGCACACAGATTGTCATTGGTGAGGATATAGAAATCATGGAGGACACAAATCTCCACCAATGAGATTTCAGTTCCTGGGCCACCTAACTGACACCAATGTCCCCCACCCCCTCTGTGACAGTGACTGTTGTGGATTTGTGGAAGAGGCTTTCATTGTTAGAAATGAAAAACAATATATTTAGGAGCATTGAGTATAAACTGTCCTTAGTTCGAGTGATACAACGTGCATGGGGCTGTAATAGCCCATGTAGTCTCTATTGCCAGTGTGTGAGGCACTTTTGGGGCTGCTATCCTCAGATTGAGCCAGCTCTGTAGAAACGCCAGAAAAAAGAGGTTGGGAGGAGGGCCACCTATGTGCAGTATCGCGCAAGAGTTTAATAGGCAAACTGTTAAAAACACTTACAAAATGTAGGAATTAGCAAGCTTATCTTGTGTAGTCGATCCATCAAAGTCCTCAATCCTGCATGGGCCACGGGTTCCAGTGTGGGAGAGCGGTGATGGAAGAATAGATGTGCTGCGGTGTGCAGGAAGACCATGCCATCCAGTGTGGAACACTCAGGCGGATGTGACATCACCAGGAGAGGAAGAGATGTTGTGGAATGCAGGCAGGCTACATGATCTGAGCTCTCTGTTCCTTCTGAAGGCCTGGGGTGGTAATGCAGCCTACTCCTATATGTAGGGGGAGGAGTACACAGCCGTATTTGTGGCATTTCAAGGACCAGCGTTGTGAAGCAAATGTAAAACGACACGAAATGGCAAATGGTAACACGATAGGTACAATGCACAACTCCTCCTGGAATGATTTTTCACTGGAACAGTTGCGGCGAAGTCGCAAATACTGTCCGTACAATTCCACAATACTGTCTGGCTCATATCCAGACAGTATTGTGGAATTGTGATATTTCCACATTACTGTCTGTATATGAGCCTGTGCATTGTACCTATCGTGTTACCATTTGTTATTCAGTGTCATTTTACATTTGCTTCACAACGCTATACACTGTAGATCCTGGCCGGGAGAACCTTGCAGCACGCAGACTGATAAGCTGGCTGAAGTGGAGACACAGCAGGAGGTGCAGAACCACAGGCAGCAAGCAGGTAAACTCAGGATCTCGGGTGGTCAGACAGGCAAGAGTCTGTATCAGCCAGGCAGCAGAGGTGCAGAATCAGTGACCAAAGCAGAGTCGGGGCCAGGCCAGGGTGGATATAGGGTGAGCAAAGTACCAAAACAGCAGGCAGAAGGTAGGGTCAGGTTACAAGCCATAATCAGCAACGGGGTATCAGGAACAATCAGGGTTAAGACAAGCTGGGCTCTGAGGAAGAAGTTTAACCTCGAAACGCATTGGCTTATTGGGTCTTCATCTCCTGCCCAAAATTTTCATGCACTATGGACTAAACGATGTTGTACCATGCAATGAACTTTGATGCTCTACCATGTGATGAGCTCTTACTCAATTGTGATTTTGTGAGTATACTACTTAGTACTTTTTAACAATAAAATTATGGTTTTAGGATAATGCACTAGGTTGGTGCGCCCCTTCTTTCTTTTTCTTGTGGGTTCAAGACAAGCTGGGAAGTACAGGATCAGGTCACAAACAGAAGAAGCTGATAACCAAAGAGCAATCCTCTGGTCTATGGAGCCACTTTAACCACTTAAGTACCAGCCACCACAGTTATATTGTGGCAGGTTGGCGCTATTAAGCAAATCCCTGTAGGTGTACGTCGCTTCTTGTAATATATATAGTGAGCCTGGAGCCTGTGCGAGTGGCCGGCGGCCGTAATGTCCGCCGGCCACCTGTGATCACTCCACACAGAGGCAGAATGGGGATTTGCCTAGGTAAACACGGCGGATCCCCGTTCTGACAGGGGAGCTCAGAGTGATCATCTGTTCCTAGTGATTAGGAACAGCGATCTTTATCCTCCTCCAGTCAGCCCAGCCCCCATACAGTTAGAAACACCTCCCAGGGAACACATTTAACCCTTTGATCGCCCACTAGTGTTAACCCCTTCCCTGCCAGTGTCACTTATACAGTAATCAATGCATTTTTATAGCACTGATCACTGTATAAATGTCATTGGTTCCAAAAAGGTGTCAAAAGTGTCCGATCTGTCCACCGCAAAGTTGCAGTCCCATTAAAAATCGCAGATCGCCGCCATTACTAGTAAAAAAAAAATAATAAAAATGCCATAAATCTATCCCCTATTTTGTAGACGCTATAACTTTTGCGCAAACCAATCAATATATGGTTAGTGCAATTGTTTTACCAAAAATATGTAGAAGAATATATATTGGACTCAAATGAGGAAGAAATTTGTGTTTTTATATATTTTTGGGATATTTGTTATAGCAAAAAGTAAAAAATATAGTTTTTTTTTTAAATTGTTGGTCTTTATTGTTTATAGTGCAAAAAATAAAAATTCTATTTGTGGGGGAAAAATTATGTCAATTTTGTTTGGGTACAGCGTTGCATGATCGCGTAATTGTCAGTTAAAGCGACGCAGTGCTGTATCGCAAAAAATGACCTGGTCATTAAGGGGATAAATCTTTGCGGTCCTTAAGTGGTTAAATAGGCAAGTGAGCACCAAGTATTCACGCACACTCACGCTAATGCTCATGCATGGAAACACGCGTGTTAGGGGGCGCATCTAGTTATCACTTGAGAATAGTTATGCGCATGCGTGCAAGATAGAGAATATCTGTTGCATGAGAATTGTTAGCATGTGCACAGCTTCGTGCATGTCTGACAATACGGTACCTGCATTTATTTTATTTTTCAAGCATATCCTGACTTCCTGTCTCTGGGTGGCTACATTTACTCCTCCAGTGTATCTATGGAGGGAGCCATTGTAGCCACCCAGGTTAGAGTTTTAAGACATCGTACACTTGTAAACGTTTTCATTATTTTAATTAGGTATGAGAGTAGCTATATTTCCTGTGTTTGTTTGCCTTAAGTTGTAATGATGGGGTCACAGGTTGTAGCTAGAATCTGTAGTGTCATGGCTGATCAATCCCCCCATGTCCATGTACTCATTCTGCTTGTCCCTATTCGATAAAGGGATAGGCAACTGCTTGTTCGGGTCACACAGTGTCCAATCCATGACTCAAAATTTCCTCTGGCTGGGTGCACACTATTGAGCACTGGATGCAGGTTTCTCCACATGCAATTTGAATGTCAGGCAATTGTGACCGGCTCTCACATCTCCAGAGCAGCTCCGGTATGAATTGCACTGTTAGATATTCACATCAGCAATAGCCGAGGACATCAACAGCACATGCATAGTGACACGCTGCATTCAGAGCATACTAGCACATTCTGGCACTAACCTTCAGGGGGGCTTTTTTTTTTTTAAGAGACTTTGCTCCCACTTTAATTGATTTTTCATAATTATAGAACATTGAAAGTGCTTTACAAAGACATTATCTAAATGTTTTGCCTTTTTATTCACATCTTGCTCTTTTTTATTTTTTATGCAAGAAGGGCCAAAAGTAACATTTTAAAACAATCAGATTAAATCCTGTTTTTTACTCTTAGGAATTTATAAACTACATAACCTTAGCCATTTATAAGAAGGCTGTTGACAATTATGTCACTTTCTTGGCATAGAGTTTTGTTTCTTGTTGGCTCGTTTTAGTTGCCATAGCTAGACCTAAATGTTTAAGTGTACTTACTTGAATAGGGAATTGGCTTTTGAGTTGACTGCAAAGGATATTGTAGAGATGGGATACGGGAAATAAAAATAGCTCTCTTTAGAGGAAATGGTGTATCAGTTTTAAAAGACCCATCAACAAAAGATGAAATTTGTGTAATGGAAAAGTATGTAAATTTCAGGTTGTAAACTCTAATGAGCAGGGCCCTCTGATTCCTCCTGTATTGAATTGTATTATTAACTGTACTGTCTGCCCTCATGTTGTAAAGCGCTGTGCAAACTGTTGCCACTATATAAATAAATCATAATGGCTTCCATAATTCTGGATCTTAACATTTAAAATGGCAGTCTGAACATTTCTGATTCTTCTTGTTGGCCTACTACTTTCTTGGGTTACACTTGACGCCATACACTAAACTCTACAAGGAATCTTCAAAACTCAGCCAAGGAAGAGGGTTCAACTGGCTAAAGCTGACCATACATATGCTAGTTGATTTTCATACAAAGATTCACAGTATATTCAATAAATTGGAAAGATCTTCAAAATGTTGTTTTCTTTTAACATTCAGCTTTGGAATTAATTAACTTTCCGGAATGAAATGAGCATACACTATTAGAAATTCTTTAATTCAAGCAAAATTTTCCATCCTGCTCCTCTGAATGTTCTCAGTACTGTGGTCAAAAACAAACATCAATTTGACCCCACTAGTGATTAAAAATTGAATGAGAACATGCTTAAAAATGAAAAATTTTGATTGAAACATTACTAGTATATGGCCATTTTAAAGTGATAATAAAGTCTCATTTTTTTTTTGTATAAAAATAACAAGCATGTTATGCTTACCTGCTCTGTGCAGTGGTTTTGCACAGAGCAGTCAAGATCCTCCTCTGCTCGGGTTCCTCGTGCTCCTGGCTCCTCCCCCCTGCTGAGTGCCTCCACAGCAAGCAGCTTGCTACAGAGGCACCCAGGCCGAGCTGCTGCTCTGTGTCCATTCAGTCATGGACATGCAGCTTGCCCCCAATCACCTCTCTCTCCTGCCAATGGCACTCACTGCTGTGTCTCAGCCAATCAGGAGAGAGAATCCCGGACAGCCGAATCTCTCGTGCAACATTGCATCTTAATGCATAGAATGCATTAACCTGTTGCCAAAGGACTCAGCTGATCACAGATCGGGGTAAAGGACCAATCCCATTGGCCCTTTACCATGTGATCAGCTGTGTCCAATGACAGCTGATCACAGATGCCCATCAGTGCTGTAATCAGTGCCTCCTTATCAGTGTCACCTATCAGTGCCGCCTAACCATGCTCATCAGTGCCACCCATTGGTACTGCCTATTATTGCTGCCTATCAGTGCCACCTATCAGTGCCTTCTCATCTGTGTCCATCAGTGCAGCCTATCGATGCACATCATTGAAGGAGAAAAATTACCTGTTTGTAAAAGTTTATAACTAACTATAAAAATTAAATTTATTTTTTTTCAAAATTTTCGGTCTTTTTTCGTTGTTTAGCAAACAATTAAAACACCACAAAAGAAAGCTCTATGTGTGTGAAAAAAATGATAAAATGTTTGGGTACAGTGTTGCATGACCACGCAATTGTCACTCAAAGTCTGACAGCACTGAAAGCTAAAAATTGGCCTGGGCTAGAGGGGGCTAAAATTGCCCAGTAGCAAAGTGATTAAGGGGTTTTGCAGAGATGTGCGACTTCCAGGACTTTTCCTTTTTCCATCAAATAAGGAACTGATCAGATTATATCATGTGAGGTTATAATATGTAATAAATCAGATAGAAAATGACTTGCCACCCCGAGAAAATGACAGAATAATTCAGATTGGTCACTTTGATTTTCCTTCTTCCAGGCTTTATAAAACAAGCCCATTGCATCTATTACTACAGTTGTTATACTGTTACAAGTTTATAGTAATGACTTACGCAAGTACAGAAATGTCTTACTGTTATACTGCGCAAGTCCATTTAAACTTTCTCAGATGAGAATGACCAGCTATATTTTCTATAAGTCAGTTCCCCTTTTACAATTTGTACACTTGGGTAAAAAAACTGTGACATTTACGCATCAAAGGGCACAGTCACTTAAACGCATGAGCTGTTTTAACTTTGGTAATGTTCTTCAATCTTTATTATATTTTATTGTACTTGTGAGAGTAGAACGATTTGCCTAGTTCAAAAATAATAAACTGCTTCAATTATGGACTGCGGAGAGACAGAACATGAATTATGTGACTTGGTGTAGCAGCCTCATGGATGACCCAATTTGGAAATGATTCCTCAGCTGGCCTGCCTACACACTGCTGGGGATTTTTTTCTTTCCGAAGAATTGTTTTTATTTTTTCGGCAGTGCTAGTCTTCTCTTTTAATGAAGCTTATCTGTTGCTGATTTAAGCCATGCGCCCCGGGCTTCTCCCAAACCAATAAACATCCTGTTTTTTGTTATACTGCCTTTTGAAACACAGAAATGGATGTGAATTTGGTGTATTTAGTTCTTTTCAGCGTACCTTGTAACTATATTTTACTACGGTTTACAATTACAAGATTTCTAGATAACATTCCACAAGTTTAAAACCCATTTTCTCATTGTGTACTCAGCAAGCTTTATTTATTTTATGATGGGAATGAAAAAGGAAAATTGCATTGTAGTGTTCTTAATCGTTGCTACTCTGAATTTAAAAAAGCAATAAGAGTATTATTCAAAGGAGCACATGTTTTAAAATTACTTATTTTTGCTCTTTTCTAAAATATGCAATTTTACTAATTCTTTACATAATAAACAATATCCAATATAAATATGTGTAGTGCTCACCTCTGAAAGGACCCGCTGATTTTCCACAGGTTCCTTTCCCAAATTAGTGCAACGACAGCCAAGCACACAGCAACAGTCACTTTTTGGCTCAATGAACAGTCCAGGGGTTCCCTTCTTTTACATTTATTGCTGAATAAAGTTGAATCAGCTCAGGGAGCTGTGAGATACTCCATAAACGCTGAACAGTAATGAGAGGACACTCTTCACTTTGTCGCTACTCCTTAGAACTGTCCCTTAAGTAATGGTCCAGAAAATGGACAGCACTGAGACACAGGCAGGTCTGTACTCACAATGTCCCTGGATACTTGGATGCCTCCTTCCAATATAAGTCAGACATTTCCCCAGTGAAGTCTCCAGACCAGATCCTCTGTGAAATGCCTTAAATAGTTCCAGAGACTTTTAGCAAATAGGCCCCCCAGCTTTAGCAGAGCTGGGACCTCAATAAGCATAGGTGGAATTTCAGCTGGGCAGCAGCCCTTCGGGCAGGCAACTTCTCTAGTTGGACAAGAACAGTGCTGCTTCAGACTCCTGCCCACTACATTGTAGAATCCTCCAGAAGGCAGGGGGAAGCAGTCAAACATGCAGCCAGTGAAACCCAGAGCAGTCCAAAGCAATCACAAACATTACACATTTACCTAGCCTATCCGGCAACCTACCTAGGAGGGTGCTAAATATGTATACACATGCTTGACACATTATGCAAAGCAAGGAAGTCTACCAATGCTCCCCACTGACTGCAAAAAGAAATGAGGGCTCTTCTTTAAAGCAAACCTATACTGGAGTCTAAATGTGACTTCTTACAAACAGCTAAAAACACAGTTTAAGGTTTTGTACACATGGGCGTGTAAGCAGGTTGAATTGAACAGTGGGTGCTGTCCTGGCTGGGAGGGTTGGGGTTAATGTTTTTCCCACTCTCCTGATCTGTTTTGGAGGGGTTCCTGTCTGGGTATGGCCCACTTTCCCTGTGCAATATAAATTGGGGCAGTGGTCCGGTTTGAGAGAGTCCCCCGTAGGATTCCAGAGAGCCATCAATGGTTCCACAGGAGACTCTAATTGAACATGATTCAGCCTTGAGCGTGAGTCCTGCAGGGGATGGATACGGACAAAGAGACCAGTACGAGTAGGAGAGAGTCATCTGTCATGGCGCACAACAATTACTTTAAACTTTGGGTTTGCCCTGAAGACACCAGCACTGGAGTATGCTTCCAAAAGACCTACACTTGCATGAGAGAGCCTGTAAAGGACTATGGGCACTGGAATGCACTTTAGCAAGTATGCTGGGGGCAACACATCAGCCTGTAGTTATAGTTAAGAGCAGTGGCGGCCTGTCCATTAGGGGCACATGGGCACCACCCCCCCATCCCCGTCCGTCCCCCTGATCTACATACAGGACGACAGACCAAGGATTCCAATGGAGGGTGTGTTTTTTGAAGCATGTGATTCAAGCCAGAGGCTCTAATAGGCTTCAAAAAAGGGTGAACTCAGGGCGCAGGGTACTGCGCCCTGATCCCACCCAGTTGTGTGATGATAGCAAATGCATATTCGCTATTTTCACACTACATCTCTTCCCTGCCAATCAGGAAGCGGGTCGTGAGACCCATTTCCCATTTGGCCAAAACATCAGGCGATCCTATTGGATGCCTAGTACCTAGGAGGAGGAGAGAGGAGACGCACGGCAAAAGCCACTGTGCTGGAGATGAGGACATTGCAGCCACTGCTCGCAGCCTGCCACCCGCCACCTAAATCGGGCCCGCCGTGCTGGACCATAGGATACCGGAGCCGTTGCCCGTCACCTGCCACCTAGATGGGGGTAAGTGCCAGACAGCAGGCAGGGGGGTGAGGGGGTAGCACCGCTGCCGGCCGCCCGGGGGGTGGATTGTTTGCGCCCCCCCCAAAAAAAAGCAGCAGCAATGGACTTTATACTGTATGGTCCTATTTATATTCTCCTCATATGCACACATGACTATCCTATTGATCATCTTCGCATGTGCTGGGATTTGGTTGCATTGGGTCCCGCCTGGGGTTCCTGTCTTTTCCAGGAGCTGCGACGTGCATGGGCTTTCCTCCCCTGTGGGCTTTGCGTGTCGACATCACATCACATATGCCGACATGCCGGCGGTTCGTCCACCTGCAAGCAATTGGAGTTGTTGGCGAGGTTTCTCTTATTGAGGGATGGCGCCTCCATTTCACATGGCTTGTTCATGTGACGTTGATGGGTGTTGTGTAGCAGTGGCCGTATAAGCATCACCCTCACACAACACTAGTTCATTTGCAGCTCACCTCTCACATTGCACATTGCCTTGCATGCTGCACCACAGACACCACAGCAACAGGTAATTTCTTAGTCTGGTTAGTCTCTCCTTTCTTTTAGATTGGTTCATTTCTTTTTCTGTCTTTCCCCCTCTTTTTTCCTTTGCTTTTTTCCTGTTTTTTTTTTCTTTGGTTATTTTGCCCCCCCCCCCCCCCTTTTTTCACATATTCACATATCATCATTATTACTTTCACAGCAGCCACAAACAATTGGTCTTGGTCTGTTTTTTCACCACACCTGATGCATACTTTGGATGCCATTCTCCATGTATGCTGGCCCTGTTGGTTTACTGTTGCACAGCATACCATCTCAGCTCCTGGAAGACATGGCCCTGGTGGGCTAACAAACCTTTAGTATCAAAACTTTGAGATATGGATATTCTGTAAGTAAATAATAAGGTTTCTTTCACTCAATTTTATATTTTTTTTCGATCCTGTTGGACCATTCAGTTATTTTTGCAATTCATTGCAGATTCATATTACACGCTTGCTCCTGAAGAGTGATCCAAAACCACAAAATACATAGAGCTAACAATGTCGTATTTATTATCAACTATAACATTTTGTCATCATTCATGGTGATTGGCTGTATATCAATCAAGTGTTTAAAGTACTGCATCATATCTATTGTATCTTTTATGTCTCTTTTCTCCACATGCATGTGTATATATATTGTAATCGAATAAAGTTGCGCTAGCTCCTATTAGGAGTCCTAAAATTCACCCGTGCTGACAATTTAACACATAAGTGACATAATATGATAAAAGAAGATATTGATAATGATTATTTAAAATAAATCAACAAGTCCTAGGTAATATTAAAGATGGTTTAGTCCTTATGAAGTCCAAAATCATCCAGATCAAAGTCGGCTGTCTACACAGCTCAAAAGGTATCCCACAATGTAAGTAAAGGGTGATATGAAAAAGCCTTCACCAAACTCATGCACACCACGAGTGCTTCAGATAGGGGGAATACCCTTACCAGAAAAGGTGGACACATCTCTAGTGGGTCTTTAAAGCTGGCAGATGTAACCTTCTGCAAGGTAGACACAGGGGACTCTTCCTCTCTGCACGTTCACAGTTCGCATAGATCTCCCATCTCCACCAGTTAGGCATTAAAGCAAGGAAAAGGAATCCATAGCGTAAAACCATATGACCAAGTTTATTAAAAGATAGTAGGTACTCACATTTAAAAATGTTGTATTGCACGTAAGAAATGCCGGCATGTAATAAAAGCAATCAGATGTCCCGTTCCTCTCCGAACGTAACTAGCGCGGTGGCGTCAAAGTGTGGCTCCGCCCTACATGTTTCGTCATAAATGACGTCGTGCAGGGGCGTGTATATATATGAATTTTTGATACCCTTTTTATATGTGAAATTATGTATTTGGTTAAAACTACTTGGAGATCGGACATAGATTTATGATTCAATGAATATTCATTTCAATCTTTTACTTTGAGCCACCGCGTTCTTAATTTAAAGTCCCATTTCCCTTCCCTCTTTATATAGACAGGGATGGAGGCAGATGACAACGTCACTGCCTCATTCGAAGTCCCAAAACCCCTCTTCCTAGATAGGGAAGTATCATATTATTGATATTCAGAAACAGGGTAGTTCTAAAACTTTTCCCCCAGCATGATCCAAAGATCTGCAAATCTTTCAATCTCAGTCAGGACATTGTCTTTCCAGCATGTTCAGAGTTAAATGTCTTGAGTCACCACAAGCACTGGCTGTGGGCACGATGTTGAAGAAAATGATTAAAGTAAGCAGGTTTGGGGCATATATTATTCCCTTGAACACTGCTCTAAAATATGAATCTAAACTCCATAATGTGCATGGACACCATGGCTAAAATAGTCAAACCTGCATTAAGGCTCCATGCACACGGGATGCTTTTCAATCTAGACAGCTTAGAAACGGCACCTAAAACGTCTGTTTTGCATGTCACATTTTGCATGCTGCGTTTAGCCACGTTTAGCGGCGTTTTGCCGCGTTTGCGTCTAGGAGCGTTTTTTTTTAATGGAAACGCCTGTAAACAAAACACTTCTAGACTGAAGTTACCATTTAGACGCGTGTATAAGCTGTTACAGGCATTTGGCGTTTCAAATGCCTCTGAACTTCCGTCTGAGTGCATTTTTTTGCTTTCCAAGAAATGCCTCTAAACTGAACTGCCTAGAAACGACCTTAAACAACCCTGTGTACATGAACTGATAAGATAACATTAGATGAGTTCAGGGGCAGATGAAAAAAAGGCCCAAATTACTTTAAACATCTGTTTAGAGGCAGCAGTGTGCATGAGGTCTAATGGCTCGTACACACGGGACGACGATCGTGCGCACGACCGTGTTGAATCGTACGTTGACGGTCGTATGTAGCCCACTGACATGCACACGACGGTCGTACATACAACTTGCGGCCGGCCGAACGTGATGACGCGAACGAGCGTATAATGAGGAAGTAGCGTCACCTTTTGGGCTCCTTTCTAATTTCATGTTAGTTGAAAGTGGACTTGGCGCATGCGTGTTTAGCACAATACAACTTTGTTGAACACAGCTGCTCTACACACGACTCAACGGTCGTATGCGAGCTTGTTGACACGACCAAGTTTTCTAGTCTGCACATACAACTCCCACGAACGACCGTCGTACGTTCAACTGTTGAAAGCGCCGCCACAGACGATCGATTCTGCATGCAACGGTCGTGAGTACGACGTGTTGAACACGATCGTCGTCCCGTGTGTACGAGGCTTTAGAGAGAAGCTTAGGGCCGGTTCACACTTGAGCGGCGCGACTTTGCGGCCCGTTCACATCTAGGTGAATTGTCAGGCGACTTGAGTCGCCTGACAATTCGCCTCAATGCTGTGCAATGGAACCGTTCTAATAGGAGCGAATCGCTTCGCTCCGCCTTAGAAAAATGGTTCCTGCACTATTTTCAGGGCGATCTCAGCGCGGCTTACATTGACTTCTATGATAGAAGTCTCCTCACAAGCCGCGTTGTGATCGCCTTTGAGCGGGGCGACTTGCTTCGCCCTGGCAAGTCGCGCCGATCAAGTGTGAACCAGCCCTTACTGGCATAATGTGCACACATATGCGCGTGAACGCCTGCAGCTGACAATTTATTACAGTTATGCGTTCATTAAAAATGCAACTTGTATAATTCCCTAATTTTTTATCAGTCTCCTGTAATACATAAATAATATATATATATATATAATACGTATATACACACACCGGCCACTTTCTTAGGGTACACCTGTTCAATTGCTTGGTAACACAAATTGCTAATCAGCCAATCACATGGCAGAAACTCAATGAAAACTATAAAAGAGTATTTAAAAAAACTGCTAATCTATTGGGATTTTCATGTGGGGTTTACAGAGAATGGTCCAATAAAGAGAAAATACCCAGTGAGTGGCAGTTGTGTGTATGAAAATGCCTTGTTGATGTCAGAGGAGAATGGGCAGACCGGTTCGAGTTGATAGAAAGGCAACAGTAACTCAAACAGCCACTTGTTACAACTAAGGTATGCAGAATACCATTTCTGAATGCACAACACATCAAATCTTGAAGCAGATGGGCTACAGCAGCAGAAGACCACACCAGGTGCCACTCCTGTCAGATAAGAACAGGAAACTGAGGCTACAATTCGCACAGGCTCACCAAAATTGAACAATAAAAGATTGGGAAAACGTTGCCTGTTCTGATTGATTTCAGCTGCAACATTCAGATGGTAAGGTCAGAATTTGGGGTAAACAACAATGATCCATCCTGCCTTGTATCAATGGTTCAGGCTGGTGGTGGTGTAATGGAGTGGGGGATATTCTCTGGGCACACTTTGGGCACCTTAGTACCAGTTGAACATTGTTTAAATGCCACGGCCTGCCTGAGTATTGTTGTTCACCATGTCCATCCCTTTATGACTACAGATTACCCATCTTCGGATGGCTCCTTCCAGCAGGATAATGCACCATGTCACAAAGCTCAAATCATCTCACCACTGGTTTCTTGAACATGACAATGAGGTCACTGCACTCCAATGGCCTCCACAGTCACCAGATCCCAATCCAATAGAGCACCTTTGGGATGTGGTGGAACGGGAGATTTGCATCATGGATGTGCAGCCGACAAATCTGCAGCAACTGCGTGATGCTATCATGTCACTGTGGACAAAAATATCTGAGGAATGTTTCCAACACCTTGTTGAATCTATGCCAGAAGAATTAAGGCAGTCTTGAAGGCAAAAGGGGGTCCAACCCGGTACTAGGAAGGTGTACCTAATAAAGTGTCCTGTAAGTGTATATCTCCAGCAGTCCCAGTGACCTTCAGGCTCCTCAACAGATCTGCAGTTATCCAGGTGTTGTAGTAGCAGTCATTTTCCTGTGACCTTGCAGGCCGTGGTATTCTCAATTGTAGTCTCTGGCTCTGGAACCTACTGGTTTCCTTTCCTGAGATTCCAGACCTGACGGAATATCAAAAAATGATCTAAATTCTACTAAAAAAATAAAAAATTAAAATCTCAAGCATTACTAATCAGTTTATTTTTATGGTACAAGTTAGGCAATTTTTGATATTCTAACAAAATAAGTTTTTCTCCCATTCTTTTAGATATATTTCTGATACTGACACATATAGGCTCCTTTTAGGTGTATTTTTGTATTTTATTGATTTATTTTTATATAGACATATTTTAGCTTATATTATTTACTTATTTGTTGTTTTTTTATAAAGACAATCAGGCTCTGAATATTATTGGTAATATAGAGAACCAGAGTGTTTCTGACATTCGGATTATGTCATTTTTATATAAAAGATTTTATTTTAAATGTTTCACACATTTTTCCAATGTCAGAATTTTTTCCTGTTTTAGCTTATCCTATTTTGTGTCTGTGTAAGAGTTTAGGTTTTATATTGAGAATAATGAGCATTGGTACACAATGGAGGCTTCCACATTCTTAGTTCGGCAACGTGTCAGGTGGGCGGAGCAGTGTGACATCTCCATGCTGGACGAGGAGCCATCTTGGATTCAGAGGCTGCTCTCTAATTAGGCAAATTAGGCAGTCGCCTAAAGCCTCACACTCACAGGGGCCTCGCAACTGCCTAATTTGACAATGACACCACTACAGAGATAGAGAGTACTGACACCAGCACTTTAAAGCTCTTAATTATATGAAATTTATAAAGTTAATTTTTTTATCGCTTTAATTATTTTTCCCATTATGGGCGTGAGTAGGGCCTCATGTCTAGGGTTTGCCTAAGGCCTCACAAAGTCTAGAGCCGCCTCTGCTTGGATTCCTTGCATTAGTTTGTATTGAGAAGTAAACTGTGTGCACTTTATTACATCAAAGACTCTTTTATTAAAATATTGAATGGTTGTACAGTATGGAATCCTATTTTCATTTAATGGATTCCCCTGGATTGGAGTAATATTTAATGAAATGGATGGCAGTCATTGTTTGAACGTGGATATCAGCAGACCTAAGAGGAGTAACCTGGGAAGCAGATTTACTGCACTTAAATGCTGTATGCCGCCCTGTTTTTAATAAATAGTGGGGTTCATCATTTAAGGTGAACCTCAAGTGGCACGGTGGTGGAGTGATGCACAGTGCCTAAAGCCTTGTACACACGGGACAACGATCGTATACAACAGGTCGTACTAACAACCGTTGTATGCGAAATCGATTGTTCGTATGCGCGATTAGAACAGTCGAACATACCACGGTCGTATAAGGGAGTGGTATGAGCAAACTAGAAAACTTGGTCGTACCAACAAGCGCTCATACGACCGTTGTATCGTGTGTACAGAGAAGTTGGTACAACAAGTTGTATTGTGCAAAACACGCATGCTTCGAAGTCAGGAACGGCCGGATGCTAATTACATGCACCTGAAAGTTCTTTCTGTGGTCGTACGATCGTGTAGTGCAGTCAGTATGCAAGTTACATTATCCAACATACGATTTGCGACGATCGTACGTACGATCGTCGCCCCGTGTGTACGAGGCTTTAGTCAACATTTAAAGGCGCAGTGAAGATTTACATTTTTGCACACTAAAGGATTACTGTTCTTTCTTTCTTTCTTTATTTTGACACTGTGATTATTTTGGACTGGTCACAGAATTATTTAAAAAGAACATTTGGATGTTGAGGATTGCATATATATTATACACCATATTATTTGTGATTGATGTAAACGCATGTCACACAAACATTAGTATTATTGCTGTTTTGTTTACCACTTTTCTTGCTTGTTCTGAGGAGAATTAAAGTGTTTCACTATTTTATTATTTTAACACTGAAACAATATTTCTTACAGCTATCTTGTCCAGGAGGAGGATCTCAGATACCAAAGCACCAGGCTGTAAATCACCTTATTGATATTCAGAAACAGGGCAGTTCTAAAACTTCTTCCTCAGTATCATCCAAAGATATGCAAATCTTTCCATCTCAGTCAGGACATTGTCCTTCCAGCATGTCCAGAGTTACATTTTTGAGTAACCACAAGCACTGGATGTGGGCACGATGTTCAAGAAATACATGGAGGTGGCCCCTTTTTTCAGAAGGTTGGGTAATTGACTCTTCAGGCATGGCCGTGTCCTAAGTCATGGTAGTCCAGTGGAAGAAGAATATGAATCAATTAACTGATCTCACAGCCCACTTTACCAGATGGATTGTGTCCTCATCCACAGAATTCAGAGGTTCATAACTATTTTGCAGAACAACAAACTGGTCCATGTATGGCACATTTCTGTCAGGGCTGGGCTCCTGCTATTTACTAGCAGCTCTTTCTTTAATTGCATAGAGCTGCTCAATTACCAGCCACTCATTGTTTCCACAATGACTCAACTGGTTACCATTACCTGCCTCATTAGTGCAGCCTACAGCCAGCCCTTTTTGGCTATTTAAACAGCTTTGCTCATTCCCTCTGTGCCCTTGCATGGTCGACATCTCCAGTGTGTTCGTGCTGTGTTCCTGTGTATGACTTGGCCTGGCTGACTTCTCTTCTGATTCCTGCTCCTGATTTTTGGCTCCTGACGACGCTAACTTCTGGTTCCCTGATCCTGGCTTGTCTGATTACCCGCTCTAGCTTCCAACCTTGGCTTCTGTTTTTGACTACATTCCCGAACTGTTGTTATTTTTGCTATTACATTTCGCCTAGGTTCCCACTGGCGCGATGCGGGAACCAGAGTGATTACAGCGCCGGATCCCACATCGCATCTTTCCCACAGGCAGTTCACACTGCCCTCTGCAAACCGCTGCGGGTGTCAATACATTGTTAATGACACCCCCAGAACAGTTCACAGATCACAGTGCGAACTGTGAACTCACACAGGAATCGGATCGCATAGATGAGAACACCCATGCGATCCGATTTCAGAGCAGGGGGGAAAAAGTCCCTGCGCTTTTTTTACTGCAAATCTAATGCGAGTGCAGCCATACATCTGTATGGCTGAACTCGCATCACACAGACATTGCATGTGATCGGCACCGCAAATCACATGCGATGTCTGAGATTGCATATGTGTGAACCTAGGCTAAAGATTTTAACTGCATTTTCTCTCTGCCTGGTTCATGGTTCCTGACAATTTCTAACCTATTACAAACCATTTCTAGCCTATTATAAAGTTTATCAAGCAACACTGGCAGCAGGGGAGTTTTGCTTAATTTCTAAGCAATTCTAATGATCTGTTCATAGAGATACTTTAGCCTTACCCTCCCTTGTCTTCTTTTTTTTTGGTCATGCTACATCCCATGTGGATATACTGTCATGCTTGTGTCAAGAAAATGGAAAATTATATACTTAGTTTATCTGATGGTAATTTCATTTTCTTGACACTAAAGCATGACCGCATTCAAATCCCTCCCATGGCTTCGCATTGAGTCTTGTTACGAGAATACCGCCTTGTGGTGGGTGTTTCTTTTATAGTATAACCAATCCTGTGATTTGGCAGGGGGTGGAGCCAATACCCATGTGTGTATGCTGAGCATCAAGTAAGGAAATTTACTGCCGGGTAAATAAACTATTTTCCATGATCTTGCCACATACCAGAAAGTAATTGTATTGGATCAGGCAGACATTTTACCATAACACACAGGAACAAAGATATGACTGAGGTAAGAATCTGCAATGGAGTTTGCAAAGTATATAAATGATCTGAAGAGGACTGTGTTTTCTCAAGTAAAAGTGGACTTTTAATTTACCTTGACAAATGGATTGCAAAAGAAACCTTGATGTCTTAGTGGTCTCTAACACCTGTTTAGGAGTTCACTTCTTTGTGGCCCTTTAAACCTGGAAGATTTCAATTTGGTTCACCTCTTTATGAGATTTCGCAGGGTTTGGTGTGCCATTTTTTTCTTAGAGAGGGACATTTGTATTTACTATAAAGGGGTTATATTAGGTGGCCAAGTTAATTGAGGAATGGGTCTTGGTTACTATTAATTGTTTCAGAAGTACTTTAAATAAATCAATATATATCAACTTGTTGAACACATTTGGATGATAAGAGAAGAACCAGTGGGCAGCTGAAGCTGGATGACTCTCATAAAACAGCGTCCGCAATTGATGCCGTTTGTTTAACTTTTGTTCCATAATCTCCAGGCTGTACATTTTATCCAGCACGGGAACAGAACTGCTATGAGAAGCAATCCTTTGATAAAATGGTTAAGTAGGGGCATGGACAGGGCCATGAGAATAGCAAATGTAGTCTTTTAGATTTTAATGATGAATGTGCAGCCTGAAGGAACAGTTGTCTAATGTAATCTTCAACACAGAGCAGAGTTCACCAGTGAGCACTCCTCTGTCTTAAATCAGCGACTTCAAGCTATTTAACAATATCCGCCATCAAAGGGGACCTTGCATTATAATCACATATAAAACATTATTTTAAATATCACTGCATGCCAACATGTGTGTCCTGTTTTCTTTCTGCAAGTTGTAGAAGTCCCATTGGAATTTCTGTTTTTGGTGCCCTCCCTGCATCTTAAAATGGTTCTAAAGCCGAACCTTTTTTTATCTTAAGGCATTCCTTGCATTAAGGTAAAAAATGTTTAGGCATCAGTATGCCCCCACACCTCCCTTTTTACTTATCTGTGCCCTTCATTTAATCTAGCGCTGTGCACGTCTGCAGCTCTTCTCTCACCTCACTTATGGGTCTTACTGACTTTGCCATTGGCTCTCGCTGCTGTCAATCAAAGCCAGTGATAAGGGAGTGGGGGGCCAGAGCGGAGTCCCGCTGTCTGTGTCAATGGATGCAGCAGTGGGGCTTGGGAGCAAGCATGCAAAAGTACCCCCATGGGAAGCAGCTTCCTATGGGGGCACTGGACATAGGAGGAGCCAAGAGTGCCAGT
This sequence comes from Glandirana rugosa, assembly GCA_018402905.1. Lineage (NCBI taxonomy): Eukaryota > Metazoa > Chordata > Amphibia > Anura > Ranidae > Glandirana > Glandirana rugosa. The sequence continues at coordinate 128,012 of BLSH010084869.1, read as the reverse complement.
GGGCACCCAAGAAGAGGAGGTTTGGGGCTGCTTTGTGCAATTCTATTGCACAGAGCAGGTAAGGATAGAGATGTTTATTAAAAAAAAGAAAATAAAAGTCAGCAGCTACAAACCCTGATTAAGAGGACACTTGCCTGTCCAGGGATCCAGTGCCATCCTCACTCAGGCTAGTTTGATCTCCAAATACCAGAGGATGCCATTTGTGGGGAAACGCATTGGGCGGAGTCGGCGTGTGACGTCATCATGTGCTGGCGGGTCGGGTGACACAGCGGCTGGCTTGTTTTACTATCGCTGCCTGTTGTAACTGCTTCAAAAGTGCAACTCTTTTTACTAATAAAAAACATTCAGACTATATTGCGCTATAAAGCATCTCCTTGTCTATATTTCATATATGCCTCCACGGAGAGTGTTTTTTTACTTCAAATGCTGGTCTTTCTTGTCCGCTGGTGATCGATTACCATCAGAACTCTGCTGCCGGTGATTCTACAACCTGGGTAAAGAGTGTATGCGCCTTTTGATCTCTGTAGCTCAAGATCATTCTCGTCTGGTAAGAAGCCCCTTTTTTTATTAAAGCGTTTGTAAACCCAAAAAAGAAAAATGCTGCTCCTTTGCTTTTTAAATGATCCCTCTGTATCCCCTATAATATTGGTTTCATAATGCCAGGTCATGACTCAAACCCCCAGCCCCCCCCCCCCCGAGTACTGACTCCCTCCTGTATATAGCTTATCTTGAGAGCCCTGTGGTCTATGCAGGCTATGTCACTCCCAGCTCTCTCTATCTCCTGTGTGTCTGTCTTCAACTCCCCTCTCCTCCCCCCTCCCTCTTCCTCTGATAGCTTCTCCTCTCTGCTCTCACAATTAACTCTAAAAGCCCCTATCCCTCTGTATTAGAAGAAGAAGTTC